>JAQFXW010004172.1:0-11283 GCA_034693945.1 Dendrobaena attemsi
ATAGACAGATAGACAGATAGACAGATAGACAGATAGACAGATAGACAGATAGACAGATAGACAGATAGACAGATAGATAGAGAGATAGACAGACAGATAGATAACAAATTTAACTGCTTTGTCTATAGGCCTATCTTTAAAATGTTACAGGTTGATTAATAATAGTTGTTGACTAACTTGACTTCAACTTGACTATAACTCTCAATTTCGTGGATAGGCTACTAAAGACGAACCATGTTATATTTTCGTAATCTTAAAGAAAAAGTTTTCTGACACAACAAGAAAAATAACTTATTATGAATAGTGTATAGACAAACATTGACACCAATACAATTTCAAAACACTTTAATACCATCATAGACAGTCAAGAGAGTCGATTACAGTCAACCGCTGATATAATTATTATTACAGCAGATTGCAGTTTCAATTCAATTCAATTCATGGGAGTCCGGAGGGGGCGCAAGCGGGCGCACTTGAGTCTCTGGATTTGATAAATAGGGCCTATCCTACATTTTCAAAATAACATAGTAAAACACTAAACTAGCATGCAATAAGTAACATTGCGCAGAACAACAATTTTCTGCTGGTTAAATTAAGTCGAAATTATAGTTCATAGAGCATGTCGAAGCCCTTGTAGATCTGTGAAAATGGAAAATTCCCTAATATAGGCCTACCTTATATTATTTGGTTTATGAGAACGCGATGAGAGATCACTATTATCAGATTACATGACTTAATTAGCATGCAATAAGTAGCATTGCCAAGAATTAACAAATTTGCACCTCCTAGAATTTTTTGCAGACGCCCATGATTCAATTAATAGTTCATTCAAACAGTTTACAATACGAATGGCGCTATATAAACACTCAAAATGCAACTCAATTCAAAGCCATTTACTTGACAAGCAATCTCGAAAAAAACCATAGCATACGACAGCACATAGCAATTTAATTGGGAATCATCATCAAATAAACAAGACATTCCAATTCACAAAGTAAGATGGATGAATGTGAAATCGAGTTGCCCAGAAAGAAACGAATCCCGCCAAATCCTGAGTGAGTAACCCTAAACATAATGATACTGTAAGTATGGACAGATGAAAGTGAGCTAGTTAGTGAGAGCAATAGATGGAACTGAATGTATAGGTTAAAGCAAAAAAGTAAACAATAGAATACTAGGTAGGCCTACTTTAAGTTGGTAGTTTGTACCTATAGCAATTAGAGAAAAGATGACAAACAACAAAAAGAAAGAAACTCAAAATTTGAATAACAAACATACAGTGATATAATAGATAATAGACCATAGGCCTACAGTTTGACCTATGGTACTAGGTCATAGATCATCGGATGATACAAATTCTATTAGTTGAATCAGTTGAACTTCTGTAAGAACTGTCAGTTGTACAGCAACACCCATCTATTTCATAAGGGGCGGGATTTTCCCTTTGGCACAAATTCAAAGCAGTCTGCTTCCTCTCCCTATATAGGCCCTGTAGGCTGTACACGAGCAAACCTATTATGACATTGTCATCGAGGGAATGTAGCTCTGCACTGAACTGACAGGATAGAAATCCGCTCTTTAATTAAGCTTTCGTTTCAGTACAACTGTAAAGCTGCCGGGTTTTGCCTGTATTCTTTATATTTATAGGCACATGTTCTTCAGTTTGGACCTGGGGGTTATAGCTAGCTGCATATTGTTGTGGGTCACATTGCCAGAGATATTCCTCATTCATATGAAAATTAGAAGCGAACGCTTTAAACCACGAACGCATTAATTTCGAGGCCGGAGAACTGTGTTTGTAGAGCGCTCTGTGTTTACTTGCATTTGTTCAACCAAATGAACAGAGGTCCATATAGTTTGTCTTTTAGATTGAGCTTTTCTTTGGCTCTGGCATGCACGCACTCGATGTATAGACCCTTTCTATATATGTTTCGTCAGCGTGCGCATGCAATCACCGTTTGCGTCAATAGCGAAGCAAGTAGTATTAAGGCAAGAATGCTGCATCGATGAAGCAGAGCAGCAGTTGACTGAGCGGAACGTCGTGCAAACACTGACTCACCAACGATCATCATCCGATCGGTCGTCTAGTGGACGCTACTTCGTACTATCTCACTTCGCCTAGCTGCTGTTCAGCTGTAGCCGCTGCTAGATAAGGTTCATCGTCGCTGCTGCTACTGCAAGATTAGCCAAGTACAAGAAAAATTCAGACAAAGAGCAGCTGCGACCGTTTTCCGATAGGCCTACGATTACTCGATTTGTGCCAGACACAGCTGTGCTGGGTTTAGAACATGTGCGAGATTGATTTGGAAAAGAAAGGATGTTGCTGTTTGTAAAGAAACTATACGAGTCAGTTAATGACGCCATTGTAGCGTCTTCGAAATTGTGAGTAGAAAGACAAATGCCATCAAACTGCGAGGAAATTTATTTTAAATTTAGCTTCGTTTGAAACTTCTTAACTATTGTTTTCGCCATCAACTCAGAATTCTGATTGTTTTATCTCCAAGTTTTCGGACATTTTAAGAGCAGACGATAATTATGGTCCAGAATACCGTGTCATGTGACAGTTCAAATCTATATAAGTAAAACTGGCGAATGAGTGCATCACGAACTAGCAATGATTTAAAATTAAAGTTTTGAACTTGCTATGAGCTGCTTCAGAGCATCGGACTGCAGTGAAAACAAGTTAACCGATTATTCGCCCAAAGCAGGTAACTTGACGATTAAGACACTGACTTATAGAAACCGTGAATTGATAAGTAATCTTATAGGGCCTAAATATAACAAACTGTAGACAGATAGTTCATATTGATAGATGATTTCCCTGATATGAACCCAAATTGTAGAATTTGAACTGTTTATGAAGTTACAAAATGACGCGCTTAGAAAATTTCTGAAAGTATACCGAAACGACTCCCAGGGTCCCTCATTCAAATGTTCAAATGTTCAAATGGCTATTCCAAAGAGAAGAGCCAGAAATTAGCACTAATTCTCTTGTCTTAACTTGAGAACATCTGACCGAATTTTTAGACAACTCTGTCTGTCTGTCTGTCTATCTGTTTGTCTGTTTATAAATCTATCTGTCTTTCTCTGTCTTAGTTAAACAACACGTGGAGAGTTGAAGATTCGTCGTTTATGGCCCCACAATCGAACCACTCAGCCGTTGAATTTCTCATGGAAGAAGGTGTTGTGGTCGCCGAGATGGCAGCCGAGTGTTGTACGGATGCGCCGGAGAACAGTTCCGGACTGAACGGAACGACGTATTTGGACGGAGAGGGAGAGGACGAGGAGATCTACGAGGGTCCGGAGTGGATCGTCATTCCCATCGTTTTCGGTGTCATCTTCTTCGTCGGAATCGTAGGCAACGGAACTCTCATCTACACCGTTCTACGCAACAAGAACATGCGCAGCACTCCGAACGTTCTTCTCGTCAGCCTCGCTCTCGGCGACCTCCTGCTCATCCTCATCTCCGTTCCGTTCAGTGCAACGATCTACACGTTCAGGCACTGGCCTTACGGAGAGACGATCTGCAAGCTGAACGAATATCTGGTCACTCTGTCTCTCGGAGTGTCCGTCTTCACGCTGACCGCCCTCAGCGGAGAACGCTACATGGTCATCGTCTATCCGATGACGAATCATCGAGGTCCGTCGACGATGAGGACCGTGCTGATCGCCTGTGCCATCTGGGTCCTATCCATCGGTCTGGCCCTCATCGATCTGATCGGGGCGAGCGTCGAGAACAACATGTGCGTCGTCTGTCCGTTTCTGTGGGGAGAGGCGTACAAGAGATTCCATACAATGTTCCAGTTCGTCGTCTACTTCGCACTGCCGATCATCATCATCGCCACCTTCTATGCGCTGATGGCTCGCATGCTGCTCATCAGCTCCAAGCACCTGCCGGGCGACGGACTCAAAGGACAAGCTGTTAAACAGGTAGGCAGACAAACACATCCACGGGTACATAATAAAACACGAACCGATCATTTCTATATAATATGAGATGGATCATGCAAAGCATTCAGTTCATTCGGTGAGTTTGTAAATGTACTAGTATATACTAGTATACCCTTTGGAGTGATTGAGATCAGTTAATCGACTAACGTTGACAATCTAAACAAACAAAGGAATGGTAGCCGTTGTTGCTCTGCCTCTGTTTGTTTGAAGTTGACGACTTATGGTGACATTATTAATTTCCGTTAGGTCCATCGGAAAACAAATCGATCTTCATAGTTATACGTTGAGGAGTGGTTGGGTTATTGGCAATGTCTGCGCATTATGACCTAGTTATGGGCTCACAAACAAAAACACAGACGGATGAACACAGAAACAGAAGCAAAGACCATCCAGATGGACAATGCCATCAACAAAAGGTCCTAACAGTTAAATGTAGTCACTAGCCACAAAAGAAGGCAATTGATCTTCAAATATTGTAGCCCACTAAGTTGTGCATGGTTGAACTATTGATAATAATTTGCGCACAGCGATCTCTGTGTTTCTCTGCTTCTAACTGGCGCCTTGAAACTTTTAAGGCAGTTTTGGGTTTCAATTTGATGAAGTTGAGTAAGGCCTAAGTACTTCTTCCCCGGGATAATAATTCCCCTTGATAGTTCCCATAGAACATTTCCATCGGTCTTTGATCGCTTTCTCATCTGTTATCCCGTTTCGAGTTTAAGTTATAATTGTATATATATCTCGCTTCCAGTTGTACTTAAATTTTCATCTTTATCTCGCTTCCAGGCCTAATCCAGTTGTATATAGTAAAATTTTCATCTTGATCCCGCTTCCAGTAACCCAATTGCAGTAAGATTTTCATCTATATCCAGCTTCGAGTAACCCAATTGAAGTAAGATTTTCACCTTTATCCATGCAGCTTTCACTTGTAGTCAGATTTTCATCTGTATCCCGCTTCCAGTAACCCAGTTAGATTGTCATCTTTATCCCGCTTCCAGTCTTAGTCACATGTTCATCTTTAAAACTTATTTTATCATTTTTATAGTTCACCGCAAAGGTTTGCCTAAGTTGGCTGACAACATTACAATAGATAATAAGGTAATCAATCAAGTAACTTCTTCCGAATCCTTGGGAGATTATATTGACCAACACTTGACATGGAAGGACCATATTGCTCGTCTCTCAAAAATTGTCTAAAATATTGGCATTATCTCAAGAATTCGACATGCCTTAAAACTAAAACTGTGCTAATTAATCCTTATTATATGCTTGTGTATCCATATTTGAGGCGTGGTGGCGCAAGTGTTAGAGTCGACGCCTCGCGTCCAATAGGTCGCGGGTTTGATTCCCGCCCAAGCCACAGCGTAGGGACTTTGGGCAAGTACTTCACTCACAATTGCTCATTGCGCTTCGGCGTGCAAACTCCGACACACCTGCTGATGTAGTCGGGACCGCCTCTGAATAGTAGTCGACTGTAAGAGGCGGTATAGAAATACACACATACATGTACATACATATTTGTCATATTGTAATATTATTTGGTCTGCCAATTATCCATCGCGTCTGAATTGTATAATAGTCCTACAGAAACGCGCAGTTCGATTAATATGTGGACTGCAATCAAAAACTTTGTGTAATGTGTTTTTTTCTGAAACTGGGTATTTTAACTTTTGAGCGTATTACAAAGTTACAGATTTGCATATTCATGTACAGATATAAAAAATAATCTGTTACCATCGATATTAATGGCTATTTCAGGGGTGTCTCAGAATTGCATAACGATTTAACTAGATCATGCATGAAACTGTGTCAACAATATGCTCGTACTGACATAAAAAAAATTCTATTTCGGTTGAAGGACCAGTTGTATGGAACTTGCTACCTTCTGCTCTAACTCAATTACGCACTTTGCATCAGTTTAAATCGCATCTAAAACAGTACATTATGTATTTAGAATAATGATTGCCACTCTAAAAATGGACTTGTAAACAAACTGCTGATTAATATGGCATGTTAATTTTAGAACATGTTCATAAATTTGGGTGGTTCTTAGCGGGACACATACGGTTCCTTTTGAGTTCTCCCTTTGATACCTGTTATGAAATTGCTTGTCTGTACAGTCTATAGTTTGTATGTGTTTGGCAATCAATAAAGTGACTAGGGCCTACTACTACATCACAACATATAAAGTTCAAGCAGCGTGACTAACCTGTATATTTGTCAGCAATTGAATTCTTCAAAGTGCACAACACAATAGCTATTAATAGGCCTATAGCAGTCACTTTAATCATGATGTAGCTATGTGCGGCAAAAGTGTCGTGAAAAACCTGCTTGCTCTATTGACATTAAATATCAAGGATACACCGCTATTTAGGGTAGACTATACGTTGTATAGGCCTGTTTGTGTCAGACTGTCCTAGCGGTCTAAGCTAGACATTCACTCACAGTAAACTATTGATAAATTTTATGCAAGGCGTATGGATCCTAACCACGTGCATAAAGTTAAACTAGTAGGTCAGGGGTCGTCTCAAAAGGCAACAGCAACTCTCAGCATACTAGAAAATATTTAATTTAAAGTTTGAGCATCATTATTGCTGGAAACACAAATTCCTACTAGAAATTCAAGTAGTCTTCAGACTACTTTCGTCTATTATTCTGATTGTCTGTGGCTTTAGGGAAAACTGCTATAGGCCTGCATGTAAGTTTACGTGTTAATTAGCACCGACTGAGCACTGAACAGTAAACAACAATTGTGGTGTTGCATATGGATCTAAGGCTACGTGATTTATAGGATTTGATTGTGCTCAAGAACAAAGTTAAATTTTAAATAAGTACTTAAATTCTCCATTAAATTAGTTGCGACTTAATCCATTGAGGTAGCCTACTACATTCAAAAGATGACTATTGGCTAAAACTTTAACTTTCAAAGCCTTAAAACCAGCGTTTTAGTTGTGGGGAAGTTGCTGGGGGTTATAGTTACTTGTATGACCCTCTAGTAGGTGAGAAGTAGGGTGCTCAGATTCTGACCATCCAGTTCTCTTGGGGCTCGAAAAATGAAAAGGGAGAAAAGAAAGAGAAAACGACGATAAAAAGGGATTAAAGTAGGACTTTTTATTGAGAAATACGAGTAATGACTAGAAGAGGTCATCCGCGTTTTGTGTTTACACGTGCCTCCGAGTTCGAAAGCCCAATTCTTGACCCCAGTTCATTTTGTACAATTAGAACACTGTTTCAAACTTCATATAATTATTACCTGCTACTGACCCACGAACAGCATATAATTTCTTTTTATTATCTATTTAAAAATTGGTAGGCCCTAGGCCTATGGTGTTTTCATTTTGAATTATATTTAAGTAAGTACTGACTTAAATGCTGCATCTGATGCTGAACCAATCTGTATAATTATATTATTACGCTGGTTTTAAGGCTTTGATGCTGAACCAATCTGTATAATTATATTATTACGCTATACTTTAATTTTCAATGAAGCTTCAACTATACGGCATAACATAAAATTATGGTCTTCATTATTATACTGACTCCTCAATTCAGCGGATAGCATTGATCTCCCCCAAAGTCCTACCTGCACCTCATCGTGGTGGAAGGGTGAACAGACAAGTTCGGCATTGCCTGGTGAGGCTAGGCCATTTGTGGAGAAGTGCTGGCTAACGCAGGAGTCAGGACCTGGTGTTGGAAGGACACCTAAGGGCAAAAGAGGCCATTAAATAGGCCCACCGGCTTCCTTACCCTGCCGGGAGAGAACTGGTCACCACCCGGCATACATGGCCAAGAAACCTAAAGAAAGAGGCCTCATCGTCAGCGCAGTGCTCGACGGAGGAGAAATAAGAAGAAGATTGATCTCTTTGACTTCAAACTTAATTGTAGAAATTCTGACAGACGATTTTAAAGTGGTTCAAACACAAGCATCCTAATACAGAACCTCTGGCTACAGAGCCAAGCATCTTTATCAAATGAAATAAGTATTGAATTAAGTAGAACTAAGTATTCGTTTTCATTGTGCAATGCATGATCCGATCTGCTCTAAGATCAGTCAGATTGAATCAGGTCAGCTCGGGTCAGACCGTTTCGTTGTACAGAAAGAAATGGAAATAGACTGATGATTATGATGATAGTCAATGCCATCTAAACATGTTCAAAATATCTCAGTGCACACGATCTTATATACTTAAAGGCCTAATAATATTGTCATTTTTTCATCATCATTGTGGTCCATGGGCTCAGCACCCGTTGGTGTCAATCGCATGTTTCACCATCAATCTCCACTTGTCTCTCTCCTGTGTCATTCTGCTTAGTTTATAGATCTCCAGTTTGCACCAGTCTGTGATGTCGTCCAGTCACTCCCTGCACGGTCTTCCCGGGTTTAACTTTAAGGTTCCTGATTAAAAGCACATTGTTTTAATGCTAGGCTAGTCGTGCAAACCCTCTTTGAAGTAGTCTCTTTCATTAGAATCTTCTGGAATACGCAGTGGGTTAGTGATTTATCTGATGGACCTGCTCTAGCCTCGAAGCTGATCGTCCGTTCAACAGCCTAACTGCTTCTTTTGACCGCTTTTTCCTTAATTATTCTGCAATAACGATGACAACTAGAAAAGGTCTAATATTATTGTGTTCGCTGTAGATGTGGGTGATATTGATGACTTGATGACGACGACCGACGATGATGATGATGATAATGATGATGATGACGATGACGACGACGACGACGATGATGATGATGATGATGATGGCGACATGGGACATGTTTGCCATAAGTTGATTTTCATCGAGAGTAGAAGAAATCAGGTTTTCTGGAATGTGAAAAGTTCTTTTTAATTTTTATCATTTTAAGATTTTCCGAATTCAGCTGACATCAAGAAAAAGCGCCAACTCAGATTAATTCAGTTGAGATGTCTGCGCTGATGAACATAAAATTATCGATGTCAGTTGATTATATTAGTTCTAATCATGGATTTTAAGCCATTGAATTGATGTTAATAAAAATAATTAGAAAAAATTGAAAATTAAAAAGGCCAAAACTGAAACAACTTTTCACCTCTGGTTTTCAAGAGCAGGCTTTTGGGCAGAAGGTATAAGCCATTATACCGTCCAACTCGAAACTATAACAACCTACATGGAGTAATTGATATTGTGCAGTGTGCATAAAATTATAATATTATAGCCCAAGGGTCTCCAAAGTACGGCCCTCGGGCCACATCCGGCACGCTAAGGTCTCTAATCTGGCCCGCGCAGCTGTCCTCGAACCAACAAACTAAATGGGGGAACTGGTAATTTTAACGCCGATGTACTCTGACATGCATATTGCCAAAATCCCATGTCGCTGTTTGTTGAAGTAGGAACTGTGCGTATTTCGAAAATCCTGTGGACTTTGTCATTGAAGACTTGCCGCCTGATTTACAAATGGAACTTATCGATTTACAATCCAATGACATCATGAGCGACAAATTTAAGGAAATTTGATTGAATTTTACAAAAGCTTTTCATCTGACCAATATGTCTCTATAATAAAGTTCGCTCTTGAATTCATCTCAGTTCTTGGAACTAGCCTACGTATTTGTGGGACGACTTTGTTCATTATGAAGTGGGCCACACGAAATCCTGCTACAGATCGTAATTGTCTGCAGAACATTTGAATGACTTACTTATGAATGGCAACACTCACTTCGAACCGAGTTGAATCTAATTATGTCAGAAATGTCGCAAATTCATACTTCTCACACTACTCAGGACTAACTAACGAAAAACCATTTTCTTAATTTGTTTTATTAATATCTGCATTGGAAATCTGCATTGCATCAAACCTCATGAATAAACAGTCTGGTAACGGTTATTCATTCGCGATTTCTTTTCGGAGTGTTGTCCCGCTGAGCTTTATAAAGTCAGCAATGTGGTCCATTGCTGGAAAACTTTTGAAACCCCTGTTATAGCCTATTATTGATGCAGAAGATACTGAACTTGTATGCTTTAGGATTCGGACGATGCTCTGACGGCTGAATTTCGTCATCGTTTGGGACTACTTCCGGTCAGTTTAATTATGACAGTCAATTGTCCAGTCTCTGGGTCAGAAACGCCTGCTTTTCAATTGACACTTATATAATGTTATGATAAGTATGTGAATATACACGGTATGTCTGTTTCTTTGCATGTCGTCTGCCTGATGATTATACAATGTATACAATGTATGCATGAGTGTAAGCCTACGTGTTTAATATTTTGTTAAATTGTGATGATTACGTCATCCGATCCATTCCTCTTGATATGTCTGAAAATCTTTCTCTGCTCTCCACAACACTTCGTTTTGACATGGCCATGGTCGGGAGTGCTCACGGGATCTAAATGGCGTGACGTCCATTCAACCGGGCGAGCGGTAGTGAAGGATCTCACCCATAGGGTCGAGCCATTATACAGTCGATCGCTATAGAACAATCGATTTACCTTTACCTTTAATCAACAGAGCCATACGGGCTACGTAGGCCTTATAGGCTTATACCTCTCACATCGAATCATGCCACTTGTTCCCAGTGGCGGATTTACAATTTTTAGGCCTGGCACACATATTTTCCATGTAGGCCCCACCCACATGGACGGACTGCGGAGTTTAAGTCCAAGTTCCGAAAAAAGCAGATGACCTTTTTAAGTCCCAACCTCCCGGAAATTAATTCATCATATCCGCCAAAAAGGATTGATGACTTTTTTGGTCACAACAGCAGAAAATTATTAGGCCTATACGGGAAAAGGAAGGGAGGCCCCTAATAAAGGAAAAACTAGGTTCCTTTTGACGAGTGGATAACCTTATTTTAGTTACAACTTCGAAAATCTAGTCATTCATAATTGTTAATAGGCCTAAAGGGAAAGGGAGGCCCCTTTTGACGAGATTGTCACAGGAGGCCAGGTACAAAAATGTCCCATCTGTAGCCTACCGTTGTAAATCCGCCACTTTTCGTTCACTTTCTTCGTTTGAATATTTGCAAAAATGTTTCTATTCCTTCTGGACTTTACTAATCCTCTTTCAAGCACTAATCCTCTTTCCGAATCGCTCCCAACCCAGCCAGGAGTAAACATGGAGTATCGCGACCCTTCTTATTTCGGTAGGAGGCGCGTTATAGTTTTAAACCTATTTCCGACTTCTCGTTTTTAAAATCAACATTTTCATCATTATCATCAGTCATCCCGCTTATTATCTTGCTAACAGCTTTTTCATTCTATTTTATAGGCCTAATCAACAATTTCCATCAGTCATGCGCGACTTCCAGCGTTTAAGCGTATATAAATCTACAATCCCGCTTTGGTTTCGCTAACAATTATTTCATCCTTCAT
>JAQFXW010004173.1:0-11282 GCA_034693945.1 Dendrobaena attemsi
CGCTTAGAAAATTCGTCACACATTCTGACTATGGCAGCGGCCATAAGTCAACGTACTGCGTAATTATATATACTGTGGTCTTACTTCGATCGTATCACTGCACATTGTGGGATTTCATCGCATACACTTCTCTTTGTGCATCGCTGCACGTTTTGACTTTTGTATCGTATGATGTATTATTGCAGGCAGCGTTCTGCTGTTGGTCATAGTGGAGAGCGAGTGTCTCCTTTCGCTCTTGCATTCAGCCATCCGCATCCATCCGGAACTCGGCATCCTCTACTGCACGAAGCGCATCTACACCGTTGCCAGGCAATGCGGAACGCTTCTTCTGGAGCAGGCGTCTCCAGTTCTCGGCGACTGGCTATCAGGTTCTTAGCGAAGATACCACCAGAATATAGGCAAAGGGGATTAGTCTAGGCATTTATTTATTTATTCACACATTTCTATACCGCCTCTTAAAGTCTCCTGCTACTCAGAAGCGGTCCCGACTACAGCCCGGAGGTGTGTCGGAGTGTACACGCCGAAGCGCCACGAGCAACTGTAGGTGAAGGACTTGCTCGAGGTTCTTACGTGGTAGCTCAGGTCTGAATCGAATCCGCGACCCCGGGGACGCAAGGCCTCGACTATCCCATTGGTTCACACACGCCCTTTGTGCTAGCCCGAGATGTTAAATCTCTGAGTGTCGGCAGACATCGGGTTCATACTCGGTACCTTGCAAACACAAGACCAACGCGCTCCCAATGTAACTAACTGGGCTAGTTACATTACAACTGTAGGTATAATGTAACTAAGATAATTGCATTGTACAATGTACGGTTGTATACTATGCTAGCTATTTTGCGTGAAATTGTTTGTCGCAAGCAGACCTTACAGAACGGAATTCATCTGCTCTGACTTCTATTGTGGTGCATTACACACGAATTATACTTATTTCGCTAGTTTCTTGGTTCAGAAAAGAACTCTCTCGCTCTGAGATGTGATAGTGTTTTCAAGGCCGTAGACTGTGTTGGGTGTTTAAACACCCCGAAATTAAAAATGGCAATGTAAAGTTCATTTTTTCATGTAAAATGGTAGAAAAATATGAGTTTTTGGGAGTAAAACACCCCTGAAATAAAGTAATGTAAAAGAAATTCTTTTAGAACGTGGAAAACACCCCCCGAAACAAAATCCTGACTATGGCCTTGAGTGTTTTGAACTGTTGGCATATACGTGATCAAGCAACAATTCATTTTATGAAACTCTGTCGATAACTATTATATTAGCGAAAAATATTTCAATAAGCAACGTCAACACACCTCGGACTTAAACTTGTCTGGAAGGAAGTTGCAGACTTTCTCAAGCGCGCTTTCGATCACAGAAATGGTTGCGTTTTCCTCCAGCAAAGCTTCCAAATACTGAATGATCGTCTCGCAGACGGTGCATTCGTACCCACCTAAAGAACAATCATCACACTGAGAACAGCAAAGACATGACCTAGAAACTCTGAATATGGCTGGTGTCTACCATCAACTCTCTATAGAAATTCATTGGTTTGAATCAACATGTCTGTGGCAATGTGTCGGGTGACCCAAGTGCTACTGATTACCTTCATTGTTCATGGCTTTAATATTGTAAGGGTGTTGAGCCTGGATAATGTTTTTGTGAGCTATGAAAACGATGCTATTGTCAGTCTATAGACATAATTGTTCCGCAAACAACACTGTTAAACTGAACTTTAAACACACACACATATATATATATATACACACGTTATGTTGTATATAATACAATGGAGATCATTTTTTGTATCCATCACTACCAAATAGATGGCATCATGAACCGATGAAGATGATTATATATAATAATATATAATAATGACAAAGTTCGGGGACCACAGACTATAATCAAGTGAGATGGTGTTGACCCTTCAACCCAGTAAAGACAATGAACAGCTGAACTACTGATAAAAGGCTTTTAAAATAATTATTCTGTGCCAGTGTTGAACAATGCACAATAGCTTTTATCTGCATGAAAATCTCAAACCAACCTTCGACCTTGGCAACAACTTCAGTCTCCGAGCTGGTGCAGAGTCCGAGCTCAGTGCAGATGAGAGCCGGATCGAGCTCCTTAACCAGAAGCTCAATGATGGCCTTTGCATACTGGTCAACGAAAGAGTCGCACGATTCCCTGACCTTGGATGGCATGAAGCTGCAAACCTTCTCGAGTGCTGCAATAATCTCCTCCTGAACATTCAAAGATCAATACAATCATTTCATTTATTATACCAACCACAATAACCACTACACTCATCATTATAATAAAAAATATTGTCAATCCAGGTCAGCCATTATGCTACAAAATAAGAATCTTCTGTCAAAAGATCACAACAAAGCTGTGTGGGCAACATACAAAGACGTTGCATAAATTAAAGCTGATTTCAATCAAATCTCAAAAAAATTCCCTAAAATCTTCAAAAGAAAACCCAACACCAACAGACAGCGATCACAAGTGAATGAAAAAAGTTACACAATGAGCATCCACATTACATCGTGTATTGCTAACTGTGAAGCTGATAAATAAGTTCTACAAATTCCATAAATAAATTCAGGAAAATCCAGAAAGCGCTGAAGTATCTAAGTAGAAACTGGGGGATTAATTATTAGAGTTGCTTCGGTCCTCCACAATTAGTATTTAAATTGGGCACATCACCAAACTGAAAACAAAAGATATCCTTGCACGAATGGAGATCGAGCAACCAACATCTGCACTATAAAAAAGTTTCTTATTTATTGGTCCAAGTTAATGCATAACGACCTTGAGCATTAATGAGTAAGTCCTTCACTCACAATTGCTATGTGGCGCAATGGCGTGTTAACTCCGACTTGGCATCAACGCTGAAGTCGGGAGCACTTCTGAGTAGCAGTGAACTTTAAGAGGTAATATAGAAATCTCCACAATAATAAAAAAACAAATTGAACCCTCTAACAATACAAGATTTTTACACGACATCTCATAAAAATCTCATATTGTTAGAGTGTTCCATTTGTTTTTTTTATTTTTAAGATTTCTATAGTACCTCTTAAAGTGTGAATTTCAGGTCAGTGCACAGGTATTTTCAGCTTGATATATCGTTTTCCACAAAAAAAGACATGGACATTTGAAGCTAACATAAAATCCTGCTTAAACTGCAAATGATTGATAATACAATGTCGTCAAATTTATACTTCTGTGGCATTTTTGCTGAGAAGATTCTCCAGCTGCTGCATAACAAATTCACACAGAATGCACTGTGGACCGGCAGTAACTGGGGCGGAGACTGGTTTCCTGCTCGGCGTAGCTTCACGCACTGGATCCCGGATTACGTTGTCGGCAGCACAGAATCCCAGAGAGCGACATCTCGATTCAGGATCCTGTAGCAAACGATTCAGCAGAAAGAATGCTTAGTTTTTTATTTCAACTCTGAAAGTGCTGTTAAAAGTTCCATGGGGTGGAGGGTTATAGTAACGAATAGCACATGGGCACAAAGCGCTTAGGACAAGAGTTCAGTTCAGGAAAGACATCCACAGGTTGACTCATCCTTCATTCGCTAGGTAGATTGAGATGTATAATAAAACAGGTACATGGCACAGCAGCCAGCCAGTGGTTAAATTTGACTCCTGTAAGAAACTGTATCGTTCGTTCATATTATGTTTGCAATCACACTGTGATCTGTCCATTTGAATGTAATAAACAATGACTATTTATTTATTATTAACTCAGTATAGCATCTCTTCATGCATCTCTTGTGCATTTCAAACACATGAGTATACCACTATACTTACTTACCAAGTTATGAGCGACAGCACGAAAGAGCGACATAACAAAAGAGCGACATATCGAAAGCAGTTCATAAAGAGTGCCATAAATATTGCTGATTCGAAAGAGACATAAGAAAATGTGTCAGATTTGGATTTATATACAATGTATAATTCTATATCAAAGAGTAAAATGAATGTGTTAATGTCCTAAAAAATGCAAAGCGAGTTTGTTTGAAGAGTTTGTAGGTGGTATTTATTTAGAATTTTGAATGTAATATAACTTGGTGCAACTTACAATCCTAACATCACATACTCTGATGTGTCTCGGAATTCCATACTCTGTTTTCTTCATGAATGTATAAGTGAACACGGAAGAACAGGATAGCAAAATTAAAACTTTAAAAATGTAATTTATTTGGTTATCACTCTTTAGAATTCATGTCTAAGGCTATCGCACTTTTTAAACAGTATTTATGTCGCTATTTTTTACATCGCTCTTTTGTGCTGTTGCCCTTTTCATACTAACCCCCTCCCCCCCATCTGATTGGCTAAGGTAAACATTGTCACTATGAACAGAGTAGAAAATATAAACTCGAAACGTTAGACAAATTTCTCATTAGAACAAAAGACAAATTAATATTTAACCATAAAGGTCAGGCATAGGAGTTAAAGTAACTTACCAGTTCATTAGCCAGAAGTTCAAACAATGCTTCACCATAGACATCCACAAGACCATTGCACTGTAAGCAAGAAAAGATATCAATACGCTCTATATAGGGATTACAGCAACACGGCAAAAAACTAAACTGTTTTGTATCAGGATTTTTTGCTGATAATTAGCAAATATTTAAATCATGAACAAATTAACAAACATAGATCTTTGCCATTTCTGTAAAAGAGCTGCACAACTATAGAGTAATCTTCACAGGCCTTTGAAAGGTCCTTTAAAGGTACTATGCACATATTATTATAGTATATACTATAATAGGTATAAAATCTGTACAATAAACATGCATGCATGTGCAGTACATGCTTGAAATCACACATGCTAACATAAACAACCAGTCACTATTTTTAAAGTCATAGATTTTTCGCCATCACAACACTGCGTCAATATCAATGAAAATAGTCTTTGGCTAATAACATTTTCATGATTTCTTGCACAAGTATAATTAGCAATTGAGTAGATCAAACAGTTGCACTATCAACTAATTAGCAGTGCAGAAGTGCTACAATTGTCAGCAGACCATTCACTTAATTAAGAGCAAAGATTATCATCAAACATTCAAAGATGATGGTTCTATCAATATAACAACTGATAACTTAGGTGAACAATGATGTTATTGTGTCCACTATTATAACGATAAGAAATTTAATCGAAAGAGAGGAAGGAAGACATACTGCGGTTTTGTAACTTCCAAGACGCTCACACACTTGTTTCTTCAAGAAATCCTTGATTTCCGCCTGATAGTCAAAATGAAGACAAATAATTAGACCAATAAATTCTGATGCATCAGATGCCTTTAACAAAATCAATAGACAACTCAACAAAGTCAGAAATATCACAACTGAATTGCTTTAGAGCAAACAATTCAATGTGTTTGCAATGAATAACCTAAAAACTGCAAAACATTTAATGCTCAAATATAGGTGATCAATATAACATGTGATTACAAAACTAAAAGCAACCACATTAATAAAACCGTAATTGCAATATACCACCGATATACAGACTCAGTGACACTAGCAAGTCATGTCAGGAAGATCAGATACAGCATTGTATTCGTGTATTTCTATACCGCCTCTTACAGACCACTACTACTCAGAGGCGGTCCCAACTACAGCCTGCAGGTATGTTGGAGTTTTACACATCAAAGCGTTTGAGCAATTGTGAGTGAAGGACTTGCTATAGGTCCTTATGTGGCAGGTGGGATTCGAACCTGCAACCCTTCGATTGCAAGGCGGCAACCTTCACCACTACGCTACCACGCCCCCCACGCATGTCTCTCTCAATACCAATTATCATAGAAAAAATCCAAACTTGAGCGCAGTATACCTGGATATCTTTGTTTCTGTCAAGATCCTGGAAGTCCTTCATGATAGCTTTGCAGACATTACAGCTTTCAGCAGAATTCTAGTAAAACAACATAACACCAGTGAAAAAGGTCTCACAAAATGATGAACTCAATTAATAGCAGCACACCTCAATGTCAAATAATATTATATGCCTACAGTAAGCATGTATGTGCACATACGCGTGTAAACTGTGGGTATGTGTATGTAGCTACGTATGCATAGGCCTACATATGTATGCGCATTGCACACATAAAAGTGTGAATGTAGTGTTTAAATGTATTATATGCATGGAGCAGTGGGATAGTCGTCTAATGTCCAAAGAACTTCTGCAATAATGCACGACAAGTGGATGTAAAATCTAAGAAGAGTTGCAAGTTGTAACGTGTGATTATGAAGCACGTCAGAAGTGACAGTTTGCTTTAAACGGTAAGATGCGGCACATAGGAATAGTCGATGGGCCGCAAATTCGATTCAGATCCAAGTCAGACATATGGATCTTAACTTCTTAAGCAAGTGCTTTGCTCACATTCGTTCGTGGCACTTCGACGTGTAAACTCCAGCACACCTCCGGACTGTAGTCGGGACCGCCTCTGAGTAGTAGGAGACTTGAAGGGGCAATTGTTGAATTATGTGAATAAATATAATCCACATGTAAGTGGAACTTGCTAACAACGATTTCAGTACCTCATAAAGTGCTGTACACAAATTTATCAACTAAACAGCAATCCATATACACAAAATATCAAGCACACTAAACAACTTCTATGAAGAGACTTACTATTACATAATCAAAAGTCACTAATTTTAGCATTCCAACCAAAGCAATCAAGATTTTTGTGGTCTGCAGATAAAATAAATGTTGTAAAATACAAACATCGCTTGAGGCCAGTGCGTAGAACTTGGACTTCATGAGCTTGAGTTTCAGGAGGAAAGTCCTAGCCTCAGGCATCGTCTGAGAACAGAAGCCGAATGACTGACAAACCAACTGAGGGTCCTACAAACAACAACAACAAAGTCAAGGATTAATTTCCAGCTGCCTTACAAATCAACACAGCAACACCATCAGTCTTCTACACGGCATAAAGCATATTACTGATTTGACTTCAATCAATCAATCAATCAATCAGAATTTATATAGCGCCTCTTCAAGATCTCTACTCAGAGACTTGTACTGTGAGTGAGAGAAAGCGATGCGACCCGTCTTTCAAATGTTGAGACTGCCAGAGGTTAGATTATTCACAATTTATTCCCTCAGATTTTAACAAACAGGAGACAGAGGAAAATTCAGGTGTTGATCAAAACTTAGAACAACAGTCAACAACTTAAACAGCGTGACAGCTTACAATTAACAAAAGCCAGAAACAGGATCTAATTATGTTGACATTTAACTAGGTATGTCGGTTCACTGGTCGTGGCCTAAATGTGCCACCAGCTCAAAGCAATCTTGGATTTTTATACCCAAGGTCCACTCAGTAGAGTAGCATAACCGTCAAGAGATTGTCATAAATGATAATCTGTGAAACTTTAAATCTGGATTTGCAGTATCTTGGAATTGTATTTCAATCTCAAGAGTTTTTCCCAAGGTTTACCCAAAATCTTGAAATTTCTCAATAACGAAGAGTGACACCACTGGACATGGCTATCTTACAATTGTTGTTATAATTATTATTTTTATCCAATACTATTTTAAAGAAAAATTGAAACTATTATACAACTTAAGATTTCTTATCTTATCTTATCATCAAAATCTTAGTTCATGGCAACATCAATACACTTTAACCTTTCTAAATCATTCTCTTGAGACAACATTGATAATATGATAGAAATGTTGTTTATCCTGGGTGTCCCTGATCTCGATCTTATATAATAACTGTATAATCGATAAAGCTGTGCATCAAAGTGCAAAGAAGTGGACTCTGTACAGCAGCGGCTTAAATAACTCGCTTAGAAACAACAACAACACTTTCAAAGGGAGATACTTACAAACTCAGAAGACAATAGTTGCATGATTTCTGGCAAATACTGTTTGACCAAGTTTTTACACTGAAGAAAAAAACAAATACCATGATATCTTTAATGCTCAAGCAATTGCCATCACAATCACTCAAAATCAAACTTAACTTAAAGTTATAATTCTGTATTTCCTATGCGGTCAATTTTCTCCCTCACCATCTCATCCCTACATCAAGAGTGTGTACAGTCAGTGCGATCCATAGGTGGAGAAATATAAAAAAAAATTCTGTTCTGGCTGGGATTTGAACCTCTAACCTTTCAGTTGACAATCCAGCAATCGAGAGTGCCTCTCTTCTTACAGTACTTATCACTTATATTCCAACAACATCGTGCAACGTTTTGCCACTGTGTGCAATATTGTAAAGTATGAGCACTTGTCACAAGTTATAAATAAAGATTCCTTAAATAATTCACCCGGCATCAATGGGTATTACTTTAGGAGACATAAACTGTTAAATAACAAAAATTAAGGTAAATATCAAATACAGATATATTCAATAGCCACTTCTTAATTCTATTCAAAGTGCGTCCTACCATTTCCTCATATTGTCCAAGATAACCGCAGAGGGTCTGATCGATAAGCGCTTCAATTTCTTGCTGGAAACAAAATATAAGAAAACAAGATGAAGAAATGGTTATCCTTGTGTTATATCGTAATGGTTTCGCTTACTTCTTAACAGCGTCATAATCAGCAGAGTTTTGCAAAAGCAACGTTTTCAGCTTTTAATATCATTTTCTCTAAAGAAAAGTAACCAGAACTTCATCAGACCTCTATTATTTTCCTCTACCACAGTTGTCAGTAAGATTTAGCATTAATTCCTTGGTAAAGAGGACTAGTATCCTCCGAGATACCTACACAATGGCTTTACTCCCAGGCCAACCGCAGCAACACACGTTTCCAGAAGCTTGTTTGCAAATGGTAAATATGTAGAGTCCATATTTAAAGAACATGCAAATACCGAGACTCTTTTCACATGTGGGGCATTGTGGGCTTAAGTTTCCTTCAAGATGGCTGCTGAATTGGGACTTCATACACGTCTTTAACAAACAATCACTTAGCACCATAAACAAACAATCACTTAGCACCATAAACAAACAATCACTTAGCACCATAAACAAACAATCACTTGGCACCATAAACAAACAATCACTTATCAGGTCTTCTATCAGACCTGGTGCGCTATACAAATATAAGAAACTGTTATAACATCATCCAAAATTACCTCTGTTGCATTGTTCAAGACCAAGTTCTTGATGTCGGCAAAGAACTTCTGGCAGTCAGTACAGATCGGTTCACTGTGGACGGGTAGAGGAGAGAACTGAAACACGAACAGTCAACGCTCTAAGAAATACCATTTCAATATGTTAGTCTTGCATAGCACTCTTTGCAAATAACCTAATAAATATCTAGGTTAAAATGATACAACTGCAATAGAACGCTGTGTGATGTGAACACTACGAGGTGAGAGATGCACATGACAACATAATAATAATGACAATTTCTATGGCACCATAACACAGCGATCCCAATACCAGGGCACCTTCCAAACCCTAACTAACATAGAGTGTGCTAAATTCATCCTTACAACTGGGTCTCATTAAAACAAAGACTAATTGGGGCTCGATATGTATATCCCGTTACCTTGGTGATCAGCTGTGGCTTGACTTCAGAAACTGGCAGCTGAGGATGAGACACTTTGTCTTCAAGACCAGTGCACAACTTTATAAGAGTGCAGACGACTCTGGGATCCTACAATCATAAACAAATTTACAATACATTGAAGTTCGATGCTCATATAGTGTTCTCAGATTTAACACTAATGAGGTGACAGCCAGATATTTGCTTCGAAGAGTAACAGACGGTAAAAGGAGATTAAGAACAAACATATTTATTTAGCACCTTTCATAAACAAATGCATAACTTTCTTGCGACAACACTAATTCTTGTCTTAGAAATCAACAGTGGCAAAATTATGTGTTACAAATCAAATAGCAGCCATTTGATAAACACATGGATTCACTTGGAGGTTGCAAATCAGAATGCATGGGAGCAAGAAATTCACAGCCACCTATTTCTATTTGGACCTTGGTTTCCCAGTCTCTGTAAGTACGCTTTCATTGCTAAAGCACTAACGTTCATTTTTACAATATCGAAGGATATAAAAGAGAAAGCTGGAAAAGTTTGACTATCATCAGCTTGTTGCAACTCAACTTATACAACCATTAGCATTTCGTCATTTAGATCCATGTGCTAAATATTTGTGTCCTGTGCTCTGACAATTTTAAAAATAGTAACAGAAATGTCCTTTTAAAAGGAACTTCTTGGAATGAATGCATTATATATTTTAACAGTAAGATTTAGTGACTTATGATGAAAATTTAGCATTAATAAAACTCACCACTTCGCTCGCAAGCAGTTCGATAATCTCCGGAACGTAGGTCTGCACAATCGACTGGCACTAGAATATTCAAAAAAGTTATAAATGTACGTGCTAGCTAACTTCAAGTGTTAGAACTTGTGTGCTGAAAGTAGGCAGTTTGCGTAAAGCGTCACAGAAGTAGTCTGCTACCACCGAAGCTGTAGAAAATGTTGTAGTAAAATTATAATAAGATATACAAAACACTTGAAATGCAAGTATAATGAACCACGTGAAATATTGACAAGTAGAAGAACTAGCATTACATACACTGCAATTCCTAATGCAATAATGCATAAACATTCTCGTTGTCAAGCATTATTACTGGGTTAAGTTTTGAATTCGCCTCACTAGATATGGATGCAGTTTAGTATTAAATTCCTTGTGAAAAAAGTTGAGACAAAGAAGTATCATAAGATCAAAGGTATTGAATGTCACATTTATCTAAATCATCATTCCAATAAAGCAACACATCACAGAAAACTGTTAACTTACTTTATCTGCCACACTCTTGTCAGGAATCATCTGACACATATTCGTCAGTATGCTCACGATTTCTTGCTGCAAAAATATAGATCTCATATAAACAAGATCACAATATAACCAACCATTTTTCCTAATCTGACTTAATTTTTACTGTAAAACAAATTTCTGAACCTGCAATCGACTGCTAACTGCAAACAGGAAAGATTTCAAATCATGCAAAAGAGAATTTTCATGATCATTTATCTCACCTTGTCACCTTGTGCTGTCGATTCGTAGAATCCTTGCGACTGTCACGATGAAGCATCTCCATTTCCTTCTTTCTGAAGTCGCGTCCTGTCAAATTCATTCCTGTTGTTTCATGTATCTCATCCATCCATTTTTACCTTGGTCGCCCTTGTTTTCTCCTTCCCTCTCCACAAGCCAACATTATCCTTTTCTAATCCATCTGATCTCATAACATGTCCAAAGAACCTCAGCTTTGTTTTTAGCACTATTTGTTGTAACATCTCATCCT
>JAQFXW010004174.1:0-11282 GCA_034693945.1 Dendrobaena attemsi
GAAATATTTCAATAAAATTTGGTCACTATATGTAAATATTAGTTGCCTTTAAGCCTGGGAAATTTCATTAAATAATAGTCATTATGGGCGGATGTATTAGCAAAAACTGTTAAACATTCATAAACCATCAAAGCAGTGGGTGACGTCACTAAAAGCTGAATAACTTTTGTTCTGTTTGAAATATTTTGATGAAATTTTGCAGTTATACGTAAGTATGAATTGCCTTTCAGGTTGTAAATTTATTGAAATATTCCTATATTCGATCGAAATATTAGGAAGAAACGTAGGAGTAATTTTTTATTGGCTCACCCTGTAGAATGAATGCGTGTATACATCGATTAATATTTTAATGATGAGAGCTTATTAAAAGTCAGTGGAATATCAATTCCTGAGTTAAGTTTGGTTGTTGTGGCTTTAATAACTACAGTATGCCTATTTGCAGTAGGTAGAAAAGGCATGTGGATTTTGGAAAAAATGAATCTTTTGGATGTCAGACATTCATTTGGAGATTTATATGGCACACATGGCACATCTTCATGTGGATTACTAACTCTAAGGTGAACACTAGTCACATTATGGTGATTCTGTATTCTAGCATCTACATTTGGCAGTCAGTGCTTTGGAGAATTCATGTGTATTGCAGCTCATTATAGCTGTGTCTGGAATAATTGCTGAATAGATTCTCTGAGGCTTAGAGAGCAGATCACCTGATGAACTTTATGAATGATTAACCGAGTCTGTTGAATTGCCTGCTGTGATGAAACGAATAGCTCTATATACCTACCATGCATAAGTCTATTAATTGAAGAAAAGATGAGCCATGCCAAAGCCAAAGCCATTAACCTTTAAATTCATTTATTATGTTTACTTTTTATTTTTGACATTATTTTGTTTATAACTAGTCAGATACTTCTGTTGTATAAATTTATGAGTTCATGTCTATGAGCAGGTAGTTTATATATTAATATCATGTGTTTGCATGTCTGGCATTGTCTGCCTATATGCACCTGACATATATATTTTTATTTATTTATTCACACATTTCTAAACCGCCCCTTCAAGTCTCCTACTACTCAGATCCGGTCCCGACTACAGCCAACAGGTGTGTCGAAGTTTACACGCCGAAGCGCCACGAGCAATTGTGAGTGAAGGACTTGCTCAAGGTCCTGATGCAGCAGGTGGGATTCGAACCTGCAACCGTTCGGTTGCAAGGCGGCAACCTTCACCACTATCACGCCCCTATAATTAGGGGATTTGGGGTAGAACTTTATACTGGGCAGGTCAAAGCATACTGAGAAAATGATGGCTTTACGGTCTACAGTTATAATGCTGTAGATGGTGGTATTAATGGTTAATTGGTTGTGTTGATCTTTCTTGCTTTTCTAAGATGGTGATTGTTGTGGTATTGAATGTACATCGAAATCAGTTCATGACATGCACTTCAACCCAATTCAAATCCATTAAAATAATAGAAAAGTTGGTCTGTTTAATAAAACACTTGATAGTGCAGATAACTTCTTCTTCTTTCTCCTCCGTCAAGCGCCGCACTGACTATGAGGCCTCTTTTGAGGTTTCTTGGTCCTGTATGCCGGGTTGTGACCAGTTCTCTCCCGGCAGGGTAAGGAAGCCGGTGGGCCTATTTAATGGACTCTTTCGCCCTTAGGTGTCCTTCCAACACCTGCCTCCTGTGTTAGTCAGCACTTTCAGGGTTCCTGGTGAGCGGGTCTACCTCGCATAGCTCCCTAGATGGTTCTTCGGCCAAAGCCTTCTCCACAGATGGCTTAGCCTCACCAGGCAATCCTCTACTTGTCTGTTCACCCTCCCACCACGATGAGATGCAGGTAGGACTTTGGGGAGGGATAACTTAACTGTCTGTAAATCTTCCATAACACTTTTTTTATGTTTCATCTGAAGAACTTATAAAAAAATTTCAGAACATTTTTTCACCTTAAGCAGCTCATTTTACTTTAAGACATCAAAAAGTCATTGATGTAAATAAGTAACTATTATTTTGCTTTAAATATACCAATTTGGCTGCATAATAAATCTAGTTTCCTTGAGCATTCATCACATTAGTCAAGCTAGCAAGAACGTGTGTGAAAGATGGTTGCTGTGTTTCTCAAGCAATCCATCAATTGAAGATTACATAACACCCCTTCAGGGTGTTCCTTGTGTGTAGGTGTGCACGTGTGTAGGTGTGTGTGAGAGAGCGAGAGAGATTACATGTTATGTGCCAAGAAATCTTAACATAATATAATTTAAAGTTGATGGCGTGCTTGAGCAGTATTGGCTTCAAGCTCTATTGATTGGTTTAGAAACGATAGCATGGATGCATGAAATAGAGGTTGGCGACCGTTTGCCTGTTCGAATATTTTGTACTCCCTGTTAAGGAATAGAGAAAATGTCAGTCTGTGGGAATATAATGAGAGACAGAGCTGTTATGTCACTTGTGTATTTCATGGCAGTACAAATTCAAGAAAATAGTTGCAGAAAATGTTTGCTTGCAGTTTGGTTCTTGGTTCGGGTCAAATGTGAGATTTGGACTTTACAAAGAATTTCATGCTATGGCAGGTGTTTTGAGTGCTGTACAAAGGATTGACTCTACGACTACGTTACAGTTAACTGGTGTGAATGAGTGATGTGGATGAATTCTGTGCTTCTGAGAGGAGGAAATCTGTTCAGCTGATCTGCATGTAAAATAGAATTTATTGCAGTAGTGCCCACTCTCCAGCCACCTGGTCAGGCTTTCTTTAAGAACATGTCTGCATCACTATACCAATCAAGATCTTATTAGCTCGCACCATGTGTAGAAACAGTCTTAACTTTAACCGAAATATATATAATATTACTCTATGAATGGAATGTAAAGTAACATTAACACATCCAACGTGGGGTCAGTTTCTGGTCATCCGTGGAGATAATTTTACTGACCACTCAAAGGCGGAATAAAGTGACAGCGACAGGTCTATATCCTTCGAGTCGACGTCTATAGAGCGCTCGTGTAACATGTTGACTGCGTGGTCGGCTATGAGTCGACTCAAATGCTAATTTGACACGCTTCGTCGCAGTCAGAGACAATTGAGAATCCAAGATCGATTGTAACATTGTTTGCCCCAGTTAAGCCGATAGTCGCTGTCAGCATAGGACTCTGAGGGGCGTATTATTACGTCCCTCGCGTCCAGACAAACCTAATTTTGGACGTATTATTACGTCCCTAACAGTCAATGTGTTAAGGTTTGAGCTCTGGAATCACAAGCCTTTGTTATTAGTTATTTGAGAGTTAGTTATTTGACTCCATTCCTTGATAATATTAGCTGTAGTTTTTCATTTCATAAAATTAATTTGCATCAATTGAAGTCACTGCTTATATTGCCTTGAGCATATTGAAAGTTTGTTGTTTACAAGAGATAGCCTAGTGGTTTTGGCTGCATTGAAATCTTTGTTTAAATTTGTTTAAATTTTAATTGCTTAATTGAATTTCTTTCTTTGAATGGGTGCAGTTCATGTTGGTTGCCAAGACATATGTTACGAAGCATAAAGGAAAGGTTCGGTGATTGATGCCTTAGGTATTGAGATCTATTGCAAGTCTTTCTGCACATTGGATGACACGTGGAACCCTTCTGAATGCTATTGCTAAAATAGTTCTTTTGATGTCTTAGTCAAGACGCTTGTATGAAAACACTTTTTTCTGCATAATATATAGGTACATGTATTGTATGAGTTTTTCAAATGATCTTGTTTTTTTTGCAGAGCACCTTTGTGAATGAGACGATGGATAGTCGAGATCTAGACAGGCATTCATGGTGCGGTGCATTCAGCTTTAATCAGTCGGACTTCTTTCTGCCACTCAGTGTTTTGCAGTTGGACCCGGCTGACAGGGCGGTTCTACGCGTGGCGGGTCAGTTGATTACCCAGTTTATGCTTCATCACATCATGTGAATAAGTATCAGTTGATTTAAATCTTTTTTTTACTCTATTTGATAAGTACAGCTAGTTAGTATTTACTGTCATTTTTCACATATTGAAAGTATGTGATATGTGACATATTTGTATGTGATATTTAGTGTTCTTATGTGGAACATTGTCTTGCTAGCATCGCATTCATATAAAGCTATATATCTTTCGATAAGTGAGCAGACATAATTTTACCTTCAGAGCTTTGCATCAAAAAGCAATTGTTCGATATTTTAATTTGTGCAGATACCAGTATGTGTAGTTATTGACCTTATGTGTAGTCTTTATGTATTATATATTTATAGAAAGCAAAGCCAAGCATCTAAAACTGCAAGCTCTTGTATTCAGATCATCTTTTATTGTTCCAATAGTTGATGACAAAGCGAAGCCACAATGCTGTTGTAAATTCTTAGCAACTGCTTTAAAAGAAGACCTTTTGATCTATTTTTATCAGTCCTTTCTGTCTCTGTTCTGTTCGTTGGCATGTGTTCGGTTGAAGCACTGAAACTTAGAAAGTTATTCCAGTTGCTGGGGTTGACTGTCTAACATACAATGTGATTGCACATTGTTTTCTGGCACAGACTCTTGCAAGGAATTGCAGACTCTGTTTATGGCAAATGGTTGACTCACTGACAGCGATTAGGGTTCGCTGTAAGATGTTTGACCTGTAGCAGTTCATTATGTGAAGTCGAATTGGGTCTTGTGTATATACTCTATCAAAGATAGTACTCGTCACTGAACAGGGAAAGTTGGTTGCATTCTGTGCTATGTAGTCATTGTAGTCATTGATTGTATGATCTGTCAGTTATTCCAGTTGCTGGGGTTGACTGTCTAACATACATAACATGTGCTCAAACAAACTGGCAAATGCTGTTAAATATGGTAATTAAGCTGTTTGGAAGTGTGTTTCAAAGAACTGGTTTCTGACTTATTGTCTGACACATGTTCAGTCAGATATCAATTTCACTGAAGTAGGTCTTTGGGGTTGATAGGGTAAGGTTTGATGCTTTCTTGTTTTGATTTTTAGATATTTGCTTCCAAAGGCGTTCATGTCAGAGTCACATCTTATTTTGTGATAAAGTTTAGATCAAAGATGATTTCACATATCACATGTACCACTGCCTGATTTAAAATTTATCCAGTGTTATTTACAAATATACTTTTTCCGCAATGGTGCTGCTTTTATAAGACTTCCTGCCCAACATGATGGTGCTTAGGAATTACAAGCCAATGCTTAAAAAATTGCCATGCTTGGATTATAGTACAGGTATTCCTTTTCTTTCAGAATAGGCCCACCCCTTCTGGTCATCGTGGTTACCTTTTTCTTGAGAATATGGTGCCATGGTATCATGAAATGAGTCCTTGGTGGCTATTGAACGGTTGATGAGTTTCAAGCTTTATCTGGGGGAGGGAGTGAGTGTCATATCTCCCTACCATTATGTCTACTGAAGGATAGTCAATGGAAATGAAGGCATCTTATCCATCTGTTTTGCTGTCTCTGTTAGTACATGGTCTGACATGAATGGATTTTTCATTAGCCCACTTATTCTGATAGGGTCAATTGAATTTCTGAAGTAACCCATAAGTAAGTCCAGTCCACTCTGTCTAAATTGTCTTCATCAACTGCAAGTTAGTTCAAATATGTTATCAGTTTTTTTTACCTGTATGCAGTGTATACTATATTGCCATAGCTGTACAATTGTCTTGAATTTCAGCATTATCAGTTGAATTAGTCTGAATTGGTATCTTCCTGCTAAAGGGCATTTCCTTTGTCTTCTTGGTTCATCTTTTGTTTACAATTTAAAAAGCCCTTTTCTATGCATCGACCTGCATGTGGTTATATTGAGTACATTATTGGAGATTTGTATGTCTTGGTCTGTATTCGAGAACAAAGTACTTGTACATGGTTATTAACTAATATTAAATGCAGTTAATGGTTAAAACAGTTTCCTGAAAATCAGAGTTTTAGTTCTTGATTTTCTGGCAATTTCACTTTCATTTTGCAAACTTGTGTCACCTGAAAGTCTGTCTATAGTTTGCAGAGTCTCCTGAGTCATACTGTCAGGTATGATCATGACAACTGAATGCCTATAACCAATTTAAAAGTATGCCGTACTCCCACTATGACACCTCAGATTTTGTATTTGTAATAATTATTAATGTGATATTGTTGGGAGGCAAAGTATTCTTCTTTCTGTTAAGTAATTATCGTTTCTAAATTCTATCATTTAATAGGCTGCATACAGAATTACGTTTTACTTAATTTCTTTGACTACTAAACTGACACCACTTTGCTTCAACCAAAGATCAATGTTATGAGATTGTTATTCTACGATTAAAGCAATCTCAGAGATGCTTGTAAATCTTCATCAGAAAGCCTTGACCTTAACACAGACTTGTTGATTTTCAATTTAACTGGCGGAATTTTTCTCCTCTCTGACTTTGTCAGTGAATTCGTGATTGTTCCATATTTCTCGTGAAGTGTAGTGTTTATAGAGTCTACGCAAGTTGTAGGCCTACTCTTTGGAACAGCAACAGTACTGCTTGCTGACAGATAAGGTATTGAAGTTTATCTGTTACTTCGGTGAAAAATTATAAGTTTTCCAACATCCTGGGGAAAACTCTTTTATTTTTGTAACTTTTTTCTCAGACTCTGAAGTCATTTTATGGCTATAATGAACTCTAGTATCTATGAATGAAAATGCTCAGTAAATCGCTTTCGATGAAGATGGCGACGTCACAGGATATATCATAGAGATATATTTTAAAATTTAGGCTAGTTAGTACAAAATTGAAAGTAAAAGCTTTCATTGTAAAATATTTAAGGAATTCTGAAGGCCTTCGCGGGCCGCATAAAAAGACTCCACTGTGTTTGAGACCTATGACTTAGGGTCTTAGATAATATAATTTCTGACAAGACAATACAAATGGCAATAGGAATGGAATCTAATGGAATATTTGGTACCAGTGAAAACCTATAGAAATATGATGCAGACACTTTATAGTAATTTATTGGAACCAACTTGGTATGCACCATTTGACCAACTAAGAGGTTTACAAAGAACGAGACCAAGGATCAATGCAGTGTTAAATGTAGTGTATAGTTTCTCTCAAAGATCACTCCTGTGCATGCACAAATTTAAGACCATGGCTATGTTATACTCGAATTTGCATGATTTCAGTGCACGTTATAGTGAGACTTTGGTGTATTTCAGGCTTTTGGGCTAAGCTACTGCGTAGTATTGATTGTGACAAGTCTCAACTTGGCAGATGATAATTTTGTGTCTGTTACCTTAAGCTAAAGTTGAGATTTCTGATGGTTGTTGTCTGATCCTTGTGAAAGTGTCATCAATTACTTGATTGTATCTAGTCCCATGGTCTGAATCTCGTGGCCTGTTCACTGCCCAGAAATTTTGGTCAACAAACCGTCTGACACTATACTTTGTTTTTGACTTCTCAATATTTATGGTTGAAATTAGGTTTTCAATATAGGACTTATTCTTCATTTCTGCTGCCGATTTGTATGCTTTGAGAGTATTTTTATGCATATGTTATTTTGACTTAGATAACTGCATTTAAAGGAATGCGTTTTCTAATATAAGCAGCTGTATTGTCTGGGTCCATTGACAGGCATTGTCTGCTACAGCAGATTAATTTTCTTGGCAAAGGAAATGCCACACTTCTCTATTTATGTATTTTATATTTATTTTTATTTATATCTACGCATTTCTATACCGCCCCTTCAAGTCCACTACTACTCAGAGGCGGTCCCGACTACAGCCCAAGGGAGTGTCGGAGTTTTCATGCTGAAGCGCCATGAGCAACTGTAGGTGAAGGACTTCCTCAAGGTCCCTGCGCGGTGCGCCGGTGGCTCGGGTCTGAATCAAACCCGCGACCCTTCGGATGCAAGGCATCGACTATCCCATTGCCCCATACACGCTCTTTGTGCTAGCCCGAGATGTTAATTCTCTGAATGTCGGCAGACATCGGGTTCGTACTCGGTACTATGCAAACATACGGCCGATGATGGTCGTGGTGTGGGCAGGTGATGAATATGGCTTTATGTGCATCCTATGCCCAAAGCCTCAGGGATTGGCAGACCTGTGTGATTCCGTCTTCCACCATTGAGCTAATGCTGGGCACCAGTGGTCTGTGGTGTCTTTGTATGACACTTGCATTGCTCCACATTGCTGATGTGGCCTTTTCCAGAGACTTTGATCAGCACTGTCTGTCAGTTTAATGAATGGGAATCTGTTGACTCTGTTCCACATGTGTGAATTGACTTTCAGCTGGCGACTCTTTTCTACTTTTCAGTGAGCATTGTTTTGCTTATATTGATGAATTTTTTTTTCTTAATGACATTTGTTTTAAAGTCATCTTTGTGGGACTTTCTCTAGCTAATACTCGAGTGCTTCAGCCTGTTCTTGATACCACTGCCCATACCTTGCAGGTGTCTCGAGGTATGGCGAAATAGGTTCCTTTATATGGGATTCATTGCACTGAACTCCTGTTCAGCATCATTTTCCGTATAAACTTTTTACCCTTACACTCACTTGTCTTGCCTACTTTATTCAGTTCCAAGTCAGAAGCCTTGCATGTATTGAGCTCAGTTCAGAAGCCTTAACTGTATTGAGCCCTTCAATTGGAGTCTCCATACCCACAAGAGCTCCTCAGTTTGTCTCTTCTACAGAAAGCCTGAAGTCATTGATTTGACTGGATCAGTGGATCACTGATAAATGTTTTGGAAGTGGAAGCTTATTAGTGTCAGAGTACAATTTAAGTTACGATTGACATAACATAATATATGGTTTAAATTGTGTTATGGGTTGTTAACCTAGAGAGTGACATTTGAAAGAGTTCGATTGGTGCAGCAATAGTGAGTTCAGGGTGTCATGTGGACTGTTATGCTTCAGTTGAAAAGACCTATGCTGAGGACTCTTCATATTTCTATCAGTTGATTATGCAGCCGGTCCATCAGCTGTGTATTGCAAGGATGCACTTCTTGTTCAGGGTGACTCACTGCTACCTAAGGCCATGATGGGCATTGGGCAATGACTAATGGTGACAAATTTACTAAGTTTTTAGAATCTCTATCTGTGGTAATAAAACAATGAGCTATTTGAAGTCATAGTTTCACAGTGATTGGATGTGTAAGTACCCTGAACACTGCATCTTTGATAAATTATGAAACTGCTGAAAAACTGGTTATAGTACCAGATTTATGATATGCTGCTGTTTGTTCAGCTCCATTTCTGCATATGTGTAAGAGTTTTTTGTACCCCATTGGTCATCAATCACGTTGGTTCCTGGGGAAAGGGGAATATATACATTCCTTGCTTCCATTAATTAGCATGAGAAGATGGACAACATTGTGCAGTGCACACCTGTGTTAATAAGACCCTTACTTTAAGACAATTTTCTTGTAAACATTTGCAATATTCATGTAGACTCTTCCCAACTAACTTTCTCATTTGTTATTTCGATCCCAAGAACATGAAATGCTGTACTGATTGTTGTAGAATTCTCCTTTTCCGCACCATCTTCCACCTTCTGTCCCGTAAAATCCATGATCATCTGTATCTTTCTAATTTTTGACTGCTAATATCTGTATATCACATGTTCTTATTCCGACGTTGTCGAGTTTGAATTCTCTTGTTTTCGTGTGACTTATTGTTGCTTTGGCTGTTTGCAGCTGTTCCTATCATAACCATCTTTTCAACTTTGCTGATGGTGTTGGTGTTTGTAGTAGCTAACTTTTCACATCTGACCGCAATCCCTTACCAAATATGTGAACCTTCGTATGTGGGACGTCCTTGGGGGGGACAACTCTTTTTCATCATATTCTTATCTAATATTTATCTGGTGCTTGGCCAATGGCCAATTGGCCATGGCACCTGAATGTAGTGGATGATCAGACCATTGGTAGTGAGTTTGATGTCTGTCCTTTGAGACATCCCACTTGCCTGTCACAAAGCATATTATATGAAACAAGAGACAAACCCCGACAGCAACATGCAGATTCTTGGCCACCGTTCTGCACGACACAATATTCGGAATATTGAACCTTCACGACATTCTGAATATCGATACGTATCCCTTACTCTGGTACAGTCTGTCACGCTAACCTATTGTATGAAAACATAAACAAGTGATGAAACATGGAAATATACAATACATGCAGTCATTGCATGATTGGGTGCTTGGTTTGTGTGATTGGATTGATGGATTGCTGACTGTGTGAACCATGCAGGGCACTAAGCCATAGCATTGTGTGATATGAACTTAGTTCAAAGTCTTTTTCATTCCTGTTTCTGGCATGCATCTGCTTTTTCATGATTTGTTGTCAAAGGACTGAAACTTTTATGAACCCTGGACACTGGACAGTGGTGTCTGTGGTTAGTATAAATGTCAGGAACTGATAGTTTATGTTTGTGTCAGTAAATCATCCAATTGTCTTATCAGGATGTCTACTCTAGGTTATTGTTGTTGCTGTTGTTGCAATAATTTTGTCATGGCTGATTACTTTGACATCAACTTATTTATCACTGGTTGGATGTTGGTCTTCTGTTGGTGAAACCTTCTGCCTCTGCCTGCAATGCATTGGCAATGAGCATGACCATTGATTTACTTCTTGACCACTGTGTAGTGTATGTGGTATGAAGAGTTTGAGGACTATATTATAGGGCTATAATATCTACTTGTGTTCAATGTAATATTACCACTGCATGTCCTATATACATTTATACAATGCGTATAAATGATTAGGTGTTATAAAACAAGTATTGTATATGCGATGCAGTCTTTTGAAGAAGACGTGAGATGATTGATCATCTTCTATTCAGATTCATAGATAACTATGAATGGCTGAAGTTGAATTAGTATGTATTTGGACCTCTTTTAGGAGTTTAACGACCTTGACGTCACCTCGGTGTGAATTCCTTTGCGAATATCTGATGTGAACAACTGAATAATTTAGTTCATGAATAACATTAACCACTGTCCAGAACTCTGCTTTAATTATATAATACTCTACTGTCTGGTTTTGCAGATAATCATTCATTATAAATATAGACCATGCCTGGTGGATATCTTTACTCAATCACTTACTTTAGATACTCTTACTTTACTCACTTAAAATTGTAAAAAAGTAAACTTCTAACCATATTAAAGGCTAATGTGATGCATGTAATTGTAATTGTAAGGTCTGTTGATGGAGGAAGTGTAATCCTAATTGTAAGGTGAAATGACTGGAGTCTTTATCAGTACCTCTGAGTCCGTGAAATTACTGTAGTCTTTATCAGTACCTCTGAGTCGGTGAAATTACTGTA
>JAQFXW010004175.1:0-11281 GCA_034693945.1 Dendrobaena attemsi
ATAGCATCAAACGCCTGTTCCCAAATCGATCCGTGTATTGTGAGTACGGTGTCTGAGGAAATATGAGCCTGCAAGGGAGAGGGCTGGCCACATGCCGAGGTTGAATAAATGGAGTCGCTTACGGTTATTACCCGCGGCTGCCTCAAGCCTGCAGCGGCTTAAGGAAAGTAAGAAGAGTGTGGCCTTTTTCGAGGATTTTGAAAGAGCCGAGTGCTTGGTTCTTCTGAAGAGTGGTTGGTGTTACGCAGTTCACTTGATAAAACGCATTTCAACATATCGCAGCAGCAGTTATTAATACTGTTAGAGGAACTTGAACCCTCGGATGCACCAAAGATCTTTCTGATTCCTTTTTAGGACTTCCTTTCCAGTAATAATCTTATAGACTTCAATCAGATCCCCTCTACTCCTCCTCTCGAATTGTTGCTAGCAGTTGTTTAGGGGAGGACATGTGGGTAGTACTTTTCGAACAATTGACGGTCGAGTATTGAGGATCAGATTAAGCGGTTCTATAGAAAGTAACTGCGGCCAAATGCATCGGATCAAATCAAGTTGAAACCAGTTTTGTGTCATGCTTACAGTGTAACTAACGTTTCTTTAGTAATTTTACGGCGCTAAGTTGGCAAGTGTGCTTATAGGTGGTATAATTTGCTGTGCAATTTTACAGTGTTACATTGTCAGTGTTGCGTTTGCAGTGTAGTATCGACATTGTATTGGTCTCGTGTCTTACTTTTAGGGTTAGCCTACCTACAGTGCTATGTTTTGCGGTACCGGTAACAGTAGTGTTTACAGTACCGGTAACAGTAGTGGTGTTTATAGTACCGGTAACAGTAGTGTTTATAGTGCTATGGTCTCTAACAGTAATGATTTCTCTGTTTATTATACTGTTAAGTTCCCGGCGTTGATTTGGCGGTGCAATAATTACGTCATAGTGCTTACTGCGTAATTTTTACATTTTATGTTTACAGTGTTATGTTTACTAATAAGCGGATACTATGTAAATTAGCCTGACCATACATTTGTATCTTTTGGATGTCCGTAACATGAGTTGTGACAATTTTTCCAGAGGTGATAGGTCACATTTCTTTACATTTCATACATGACAGTCAGAGCCCAAAGAATCTCAGCTTTCATCGTCATATTTCTGATAAATGGCTGATTGGTTGTCATCAATGTTCCAAGTTAAACAGAATGATCGTCTTGATTGGAATATTATATTAGGCAAATGCAGAATAAAGTGCTAGTATTCAGCCGGGGCTGGTTTGGGAGTGCCTCTGAGTAGTGTTCTTGAAGGGGCGCTATATAATTGTGTGAATAAATAAATAAATAAGTCAATTTTATCAGTCAGGCTTCTACACCTATGTTTCCTCATCATTCCTTTTCCGATACTATGATAGGTAAATTAGTAAACTCTAACAGTGTAATCGGACTGCATTTGTCAATTGAAAAAGCGAATAATTTTTCGATTGGCTTCACGATAATATTTTCTAGTCTAATTGGTTGTATCTATTTATTTCAGTTATTGGTTTTATTTGCGATGTGGTAATCTGAGTTTTCCAAATGTTTGTCATTTCTCAAATGTAGACCATTTGATCAATACAAAGCAGCGTGTTCTTTTCCCAGGCGAGTTCGTTCCATTGCATTTATTTGGGTTTTTGCGTTGGAAATCTTTGATGTTATATTTCCGGTGTTTCTTCTTTTGTTTTTAAAGTCGTGTTTTTTTTGCCGTTTAGCTGTTATCTATGTATTTTAAATTTAAAATATAGAATGAACTTTTGAATATGAAGTCAAATATGCATATCGGTTTGCTCTGCATGAATATAGTTATTTGTTCTTTTTTTTTATTATTTTCTGTACAACATGTCTCATATGAGACGTCGTGGCGCAAGTGTTAGAGTCGCCGCCTCGCGTCCGAAAGGTCGCGGGTTCGATTCCCACCCAAACCGCTGCGTATGGACCTTGGGCAAGTCCTTCACTCACAATTTCTCGTTGCGCTTCGGCGTGTAAACTCCGACACGCCTGCGGATGTAGTCGGGGCCGCCTCTGAGCAGTAGTGGACTTTAAGAGGCGATATAGAAATATACACATACATACATTTATTTATTTACATACATATGTCCCACATTATACATTTCACCTATGTATGGGACCCTCTGTCTGTGTATTTGCATACAGCCTATAGTGTACAGTATAATCGTAATCTCACATTTTCTAGAGCGCCACTAAAAAGGCCAAGCGCAGAGCGTACACCACCCTTTTCCCGAGCTCTGGCCTGTGTGCATGAATGCGTTATTACGCGAGAAATGTAGTAGTGTGTAGGATTGTAGGTTTATATGTATGGTCGAGCCTCGAAGACACTTACATGTAGTATAGCGACTTTTAGCACTTCAGGAAAACGTTGCTAATACAATGAAGAGTCTTTTACATACTGAAACTGTTTGTGCATTTTGAGTCGTTGTGACCAAGCAAGATTACTGGGTATAATCTAACCTGGGAGGTAAATGGTAAATTCTACGAGTGATTGTCCGTTACAATCCAAGGCTGGACAAAACCATCATTTTATAGAATTTACAAATTTTCTATTGTTTTTCTATGGTATTTTGGTTTTTTACTTGAAGATGTTTCCGATTCCGGTTGAGGTTAGGAAAAAACTCCAATTTTGATTGATGCATTGAGATTTCAGACTCATAGACACAAAATAACTAATAGCAGTTGATTTTATTACAATAATAGTTCAAATTCAGATTTTGTAGCCATTGAATTAACGTTAATAAAAATTCTAAAAGTATAAAATTAAAAAAATTTCTTGGTTTGTGGGATTTTGTGGTTTTTCTATAAAAAAAATACCAAGCCAAACGCTGACAAAATCAAACTTTCCACCTCTGTTACAATCGCACACAAAGAGATAGACTACCCCTGCAGGCTGCAGCCTTCTTGGGTTTGGTGCCAATGTAGGCTGCCAGTTTTTGTTAACCATTTATGGTTATGAATTCAACAGGCTTCTGTACTGAGCCTGTAAGCTGCACCAAATTCCTATTAGCGATTGGTTTATAATGAGGATAACTAACTTGTTTGATCACTAGCTTACTCACTTTTCCACATTCCACCATGGGTATGGGATCAATGGATGCTATAATAATATTACTTGCTGGCATAAAACCAACAGATGACCGTTTTCCCTAGTTCCATAACTGAAATCGCCAGAGGCACTGAGGCAAAGCGGACATTCATTGTTAGTCCTGAGTGCGTCTGCCAATCATGGCGCCAAGCTTTGTGATGAAATACCGCAGGCAGAGAGATATCTCGGCACTTTCCTACCATTAAGAAAATGAGTGCCTTCCATCTTGACCTCACTTAACAGTGTGTCCCACACTCCGGCAGACACTGTCCGATATACTTTCTTGTGTACATAGACCTGGAATGAAGCCAGTTCAGTTCTGTTTAATGTAGTCCAGACCGCTCAACTCTCTTACATTGCCCTATAATTGGCATTAATAAAAATTGGTTGCTTATAGTTCATCGTAATATTATACTGACACATTTCATTTAGTGCTTCCTTTGAGCGACTGTAAACAAGTTATAAAAATAATGTCTAATTACTTTACTTTATTGCCGACTTTGACCTGGAAAAGAAACTCGAATCCTCAGGTCAAAGTATTGCGTTGTGCTCAAGTACTGTCAGCCATATTTTCTTGCTTACTTCTTACTTACTGACGTATCATATCTGAACGTTTATATAGCGACTTTAGCAGGATTAACCAACCGTTCAGAAGTGCTTCTTCACCTCTGCCAACTTCAGTGACCTGTTGATAGTTAAGCCTATAATAATATGTGCAATGTGTCTAAATGAAATTCGACACATAGACAAATCGAGGCGGAGGAATATGCGGGAAGGTACTTGAAGCAGCCTCTATCCAAGAACTCCTATAATTATATTAAATATCTAGATCTCCTTGCTCTATCTTATCTACTCCATGCCAATTATCGCTCGAGGGGCTATTAACGACACCTATACCTATACAATCCATTGAGTATTTGTCAGTTTGCCAGGCCATGAAACCCGAGCAACAAGAAGTTGAGTACCCACTAACTCCGGGAAAGGAGATCCAGATATTATTATAACAAAGAACGGCACGTGCTTCTCTTTTAAAAAATCGGACAACTATCCTTTCACTACTACTTTTAGATTTTAAACAAATATTTTCACTAAGCCTCTATAATAATGTTGATGATATACGAGGTGATATTGAATAATGGAACCGAGTAAGATTAAAAGCTTATAATTAGGGCAGTGTGCCCAGTGTTTCGGTTTCTACATAAAATTAATAGAATTGTGTATACATAGCGGCTTCTCTACTGACATTTAGAAAACTGTTAAGCTAAAAATGTAACCGAGGCCATTGTGTTTTGTCCTCTGCTGCAAAGATATTTGCAGGCGCCCATGTAATAGTATATCATTAGTATATCATATTAGCCTATATTGTTGATGTCAATATCCTTGCACCATAATGAATCGATTGGACTGTTCTTGCACAAACCTAGAGGCAGTAAAATCACAAATGCCCGTACTATTTTGCTTTCTTGAAATGCAGATAAGGGCAGAGACAGAGAAAAAACATTCAGAAACAGACGAACAGATAGACAGCCACACATATAGACAGAAAGACACGCAGACAGTTTGATAGACAAACAGACAGACAGACAGGCAGTTCTCGTTTGCAGAAAACTAATACAGTTTTCTTTCTGTAGGAAATGAACTGTGCTATCTTCAGGATTCTTTCCTTATAGCAAAATATACAGGCATAGGAATTCATCAATAAATGCCTCCTCTGTTCCATCAACTCTCACCGCACACAGACAGAGACAGACACAAGATAAACATTAGCGTCAGTTCCAGACGAAACAGAATGCATATTAATATCGTCGATCATTTTTAATCTTATCAAGTCCACTGTTCCCTTAGTGAAGCTGTCCATTTTTGCTCCACCTACCATTCCATTGTAGTCCTGGTCTATCATTGTTTCCTTTCCTTCAAACCTTGCACGTTGTACAGTGTGTTGGATTTGGTCAATACATGCAATACAGTAATACCACAGGCTTCTATACATACCACGTATTGCAATACAATAGAAACTAATACAGTAGCCTGCATCACAATCTTACATTGTTGCATTGCGATAAAATACAATTTTACTACAGTAAAATATTATATATTGCAGTAGGCCTACAAATGCAGTGCATTATTATTCAATACAGTACAGGATATTGCAATATTACAATAGATCATGTATCACCAGATATACCATGTATGTATGGTAGTATACAATGCTATTCCGATACATTACAATAATAATACATTGTAGTACTAATACTTTGCAGCATGGCATTATACAATACAGTGCAATATTAAGCAGTGCATAATATTGAATACAGTACCAGTGGGCATTGGCATAGTGTTTATTATTAAATCTTGTGCTGTTTGTATTACATCAAAATATAGAACATAAAACGTTTATTTGTATATAGTTTGTTGCAATTGCTGTCTACGTTATCTGGTATCTATTTATATAGGAAGACAAAACCGAAGTAGCAGTACAGCCACCTCAAACGAAAGCAAGGAAACAACCGCAGAGAGAACTAGACTCACATACAGAGACACAGAGACGGTAGCACACTGCCGGAGAGACGAACAATTGGACTTCCTTGTCTGTTGTTAATGATAGGATTATGTCAGCGCCGTTGGCTGTAAGTTGCTGAGAGTTGCCATAGACCAGGACGTTGGATAGCCCAGTTGCCTGTGGGAAAAACACGGTTGCTGACCCCTTAGTGAAAGGTGAGGAGATGTCAATCGTTTGCTGGGGTTAATGTTCGACGCCCGGCGTACCAGATGGAAAGTGGCGAAACGACGTCTGCCGCGTGAAGGATGTGACATTAATTAGTAGGAACCAACCGACCCCGCAGTCCAGACGGAGTCAAGCTGTTCCACATCTGCCACTGGTTACTCATCCTCCGAGGCAGCAGCAGCTGCTGGCCATGGGCATTTGGCAGGCAGTCTGGCTCATATGCCTCGCTGGCTTCGTCGTGGGCAGTCGGGCAGTGTGGGGTAAACGCAGTCGTCAGCTGCTCCTCAACGATGATCCGGGGAAAACCACGACCCCGTCGCCTGATGACCGCGGGGAACTCCCCTCGGAAATTCCGTGCGCATACCGAAACCAGTGCGGGCGTTACGCTCGACTGCCTTTCCACGCTCGCAACTGCTTCTGCGACCTTTCCTGCCGTGCCTACGGGGATTGCTGTCGAGATTTCTCTCCCGCCGTGGCCCCCCAAGGTCCCCCAGGCGCCGACAAGGCCCCCGTCATTCCGAACTCCATCCGCGGGATCATATCCTGTCGTCGCGTCGAGGAGATCGACACAAGCTTCGAGATGTATATCGTCGACTCCTGTCCAAAAGGTTACAACGATCGGTTTATCGTCGAAAAGTGCCAGAATGAACTGACCCCTGGATTATTCTACCGGCTACCCGTCACTGGCAGAACCACCGGGGTGCTCTACCGTAATGTCTACTGTGCCACCTGTGCCGGGGACTTGGACATCGTCTACTGGGAGATGGCCTACAGGTGTCCCGAGGTGGATTGGCTCAGCAACGGGACCTTGAGGAAGATCGAAACGGCGGAGGAATTCCGGCGTCTGACTAATCACCTGCGCTGTCCGGTCGAGATGATTCCGCCGATGAGAAAGAGACCGAGAAAGTGCAAGTCCAACATTGACAGGTGCCCAAGGAAATGGCGAGATGAACGAGTAGCGACAAAGTGCAAAAGCTACACGGCCTACGTGTATCACGGACTACAGGTCTGGCGTCAAGCTGTATATCATCGCGTCTAATATACTGTAATAAAGTGTTATTGTAATCTATTTATTTTTTTGGGATTATTTTTCTTTTATTCAGAAGAAACAGTGTATTATTAAAATCCTACATTCAAGAGTTTGTCAGCCCCAGTTTGCCTGGAGACCTCTAGGATACCTGTCCCTCGTTTCAAGTTCTGGTAGCGAAGCGCGAAAGGCCACAGATTATTTTCTATTTATTTATTTATGCTTTATTTTTATGTCAACATTTGAAATTAAAAAAACTAATAGAAGGCACTTCCAAACCAGCCACGGTGAATGTAGGCCTAGGCCCTAGGCCTACATGTATTATTGTTATTTATGTCATCTGTAGCTTGGTACTACTAGGATTCTTTGTGAATTCTTTTCTACTAACAGTGCGCTTTACATGCATACTCGTGTGCAGGTAGGATTTGCTTTTACGTGCAATGCTGAACAAAAATGGTCTCTGATGACTTGAGAAGTGACATTCACTTTGTGGTATTATCGTGGTACATGGTCAAAATAAGGAACTGCAATTATTCACAATTCAATAAAATTTATGAAGAATCTACAAATTCGATCATAGAGAAATCCAGTAGGTTTATTTCCTTCCAATGTCTGATGGGTTTTGCAATTCGCTAATTAAGTGATACAAAGTTTAATGTAGTTATAGATCCAGACCGCGTCAATATGACCATGTGCAGTGATATATTATAGAATAATAATAATGTTTGTTTATTAAATAACTACAAGTTATACGAAGTACGTCCTGCTAGCACGACACGCAGGTCGGCTTGACAGCAGGTTCGAAATACACTAAATGGTTTTTACTGAGGCATGGGTTACCTTGTGTGATATGTGCAGGTATTCAAGAACAAACACTGCGCCATATGCAACAACATTGACGAAGCGATCGTTCAATGCGACGACACGAGGACTCCGTGGCCAGATTTCGAGAGGAGCAGACAGGACGAGGGAGGAGAGGAGGAGGAAGCAGCGGAGGAGGAGGAGGTCACACCCTCGTCCGTCTACGTCGTTCTCGACACAAACACTGGCAGTGGCATCTTGCGACGTACGGCTCAATCCGTTGGTGGCAGGGAACAAGGGGAGAGACGATCTGGAGATACTGTGGTCGTGGAATTGGGACAGTGCTCCGAAGGGAACGTCTACGATGCCTTTGCTGATACGTGTCGGTATCTTGGGTGTAGAGATGGAAAGTGCTACCTGACGGGTGGTAATCTGACGTCCACAGTATCTCCAGGTACTTTCGACACAGCTGAAATTGAGACTGAGAAAGCGACAACTGTTAAAACTACTGGAATGCCTGCATCGACTATAGCAGTTACTTCGCCAAAAATCACATCTATACCAAGGCCAACTTTTTCAATTCGAAATAGATCTACATCACCAGAATTTAAAAGGGATTTTAAGACTTCGTCAACAACAGCTAAAGCTAGGACGACTTATAACAAGATGGCCAAGGATCATAGATCAATAGCTGTTACTAAGACTACTACTATTCGAGACAAGACCCTTAAATCCAGATCTAGAACTACATCGAGATCAAACACGCCTAGGAGAACAGTTTCTACAAAGATGGTTGCAACTGCTACTATTCCTGCCATAGTTGTTGTGCCTAGTACTGCAAATTCGACAACCGTTGCAGTACCTACCACTGCTATAAGCAGCTCTACTGCGGCCACAAGCAGTGTTTCAACTTCTGCCGCTACCTTCACAACGCCGACAACAACCACAACTGTTACCCCTTCCCACACTACCCTTACCACAGCTGTTTCTACTAATACTGTTACTATGCCTCCCAGAGAGTCATTTGTCCTGGTGATTCCAGTTTCTACCGTTGGCATTAGTCCATTGATCCATACAGAGATTACCGATAACGATGATTTCGTGAAAGTAACGAGATCCGCAAGAGGACAACTTATGGAAATCAATCCCAAAAACGTCAAACTGGTCGCACCGTCTAGTTCCCCAACAACACCCCGAATCAACGCAGCAGGAACAACAGTCGTCTTAAAGCTATCGAAGACGTACGGTGAAAACCTGGAGGGCGAGATGGAATTATCCGACGTAGATCCTGAAGATGGTAAACCCGATTCCGACAAGAGTCGGAACTGTTCCGACGTCCTTGTGATGTTCCAGTTCGATCGGCTGCAGAGCCTGGCATCGTTTGTCGGAACTCTGACCTCCCTTGTCAGTCTTCTTGTCAGCTTCGTCGCCATCGTCGTCCTGCCTTCGATACGCGGTACAGTCCGCGGTAAAGTTCTTCTGAGTCTGATCCTCAGCCTCATCGCAGCCCAGCTGCTGTACCTCGTCGCTCTACCGTCCAATCAACCTTTCCCCGACCGCGAAGTCTGCTACTGGTTCGGAACCGTCATGCACTACTGCGTTCTGGCCGTGTTCTTCTGGGTCAGCGTCCTAGCCATCGACATGGCCATGCACATCATGGGCAACCAGCGGGAGCTGGAGGCCTGCGAGAGTTGGGGACGAGTCTTCGGCTATTCCCTCTACGCCTGGCTGACGCCGGCCGTGATCGTGGCGGCGTGTCTGACGGCGGAGGCTCTCGAAGCCGATCGGTTCCTGATTCGCCCGTGCTACGGTCAGGGTGTGTGTTGGGTGACGGGTAGATTCGCCCTTCTACTGGCCGTGGCTCTTCCCGCCGGGGTTCTTACCCTCGTCAGCCTCTTTCTCTTCTTTCTGTCCGCTTCGCATATGTGCGTCAACGTCACCTATAAGGACCTGAAGACGAAGAAGAATCGCGTCCCCGACTGTCGTCGTCTCACCCTCTGCATCTGTCTCATCCTCGTCGTCACGCTGACCTGGGTGTCGGGCTTCGTGGCGACATTCACCCGACGAAATTCCATCTGGTGGGTCTTCATCGGGCTCAGCTCCTTCCAGGGCAGCTTCATCTGCGTCGCCTTCGTCTGTACGAGGAAGGTCTTCCAGCGGCTGAAGGAGAGGGGCCAGAACGGAGGAGGAGGAGGCAAGGGGTCGGCATCGACCAACTGGTCCTACCAGAAGGACCGGGGACCTTCTTCCACAGCGGATCGAACGACAGCCAAGCATCTAGTCCCTGGGGAAGATAACGAAATTGTACTGCACGAAACGAGCATGTGACCCTAGCTTCAAGTTGATGATGAATATTATGATTTCGTCCATGTGTGTACGTCCTAACAGTGAGCCAGTAGTGTTTAGAATACAACAGTATAACTTTTAATTGGTCTGTCACGAAACTGAGTCCTTGTGTTGTATTGCATTGTCTTCTATTTGACAATTTGTAAAGTGTTTTGTAAGCATTGGCCATTTAAAAGCGATCCTAGTGCGAGGAAGGGACTCTGAGAGAAAGAAAACAGATTTAGGTAGATTGAAAGCGGTAGAGATGTAATACCAGAAAAATGAGGCCTTTAACCTACTGAAAATCTGAGTGTAATTGCTGTCATGAAGACCAAAGAATCTTATCACAGGGATTCAATTACGATCGTGAAGAGCAGTTCCTTAGCGATCAATGGATGTTAGTGACTTCACTTTCTTGGTCTTCGCAATCTGCATACTACGAGGGCAGCCTTCAGGTGGACCGTTACCAGTTCTCATCCACACCGTCTCATCTGTCCGCTCTAAGTTCTCGTTATAGCTAAGGTATGTATGTATTTATGTAAGCATGTATTTCTATACCTCCTCTTACAGTCCACTACTCTTCAGAGGCGGTGCCGACTACAGTCCGCAGGTGTGTCGGAGTTTTCACGCTGAAGCGCTTTAGCAGTTGTGCGTAAAGGACTTGCTAAAGGTCCTTACGCGGTGGGTAGGATTCGAACCCTCAACCTTTCGGTTGCGAGGTGGCGACCTTCACTACACTACCGCGTCCCATGAAAGTATCTAGGGGCGCACATTAGATTTATTTCCGGCTGGTAGTTGACTGAAAGTTCAACATGCTATATTAAAGGTATTGAAGGCTATCTGAGTTTAATTGTAGTCATTAAACCTGTTACTTTGAAATGAGGCGTTTTATGAGTTAATATGTTAGTATTTATATGTTTTGGAGTATGGTAGTATTATTTAATTTAAACTGCAAATAAATCTGAACACACGAAATATATGACATTATAATCATAATTCTTGTGCATGTACTACATTTAATTGTGAATATGCCAGATTTGCAATTGACGATGTAAAATGCTGTAACATACAAAACCTATTAAAATCCCAGAGTTCTATGATTGTTCTGCTCAACGTCATCTCTTAGCACTTCTCATTAACACCGGGATTTTTCCTTTTAGGACCTGTCCATCGGGTCCTAACCTTGGATAACTTCTCCGGCTTTAACCTTATTTTAAACCCATTTTTCTTACCAAAATTAGACCTGTATAGCGCTTTTCATTATTTGTCTGCATGGAAGTGGAGCCGA
>JAQFXW010004176.1:0-11278 GCA_034693945.1 Dendrobaena attemsi
CACACTACCGGCTGTCGTCAGCCAGGGCCGATAGAGTCGTAAATCAGTGACGGACAGCGGGTACCCGTCAGCCGATCATGCTACCCGGGCAGTAACGAACGGACGGGTACCCGGGTACCCGTTGCCAGCCTTACGTATAAGTATGCATGATCTGCAATTAACGCATTTATGTATGCACACACTAAAGTACCATTTATGTACCTCACAAAAGTACTGCTTATGCCAAACTAAATGAAGCTTTGAAATTTTATTTATGTATATATATATATACCTAAAATATCAAAATCTCACAAGATACCTCATCAGCTGTAAAGAGGCCAACAATTTTTGGCTGGACCAATGGAGACTGACATACACCAATTAGGACGTGTAGTGCTGACAAAGCATTCTTTGGTAGAAAACTGCCATAGGTGATATATCTGAAAAAGAAAGACATGTTTGAAAACTAGAAAAAATTGACAAACTATTCAGTTTCATTGTTCACCTCAGTGACAAACTTTCATTACCATTCTGACTTTTGAGCTACAAAAACTACTCATATAAGTTAAAGGAACAAAATGGGTTCCCCCACAAGCAATGTTGTGTTGCAAAGTCAAACACTAGTAACTATGTTTGCACTTATTAGAACCATACAGAACAGTAGAACGCTATTCTAACAACATTGTGAACAAGTACATTAGATATCCTCTTTCATGTGTTTGTGCTATCCTAAAACTGTCAGAATCCTAAATTTTCTATATAGTACAACCTCATTCATGATAACTTTGAAACACACTTGGCAATATTGACGAGGTGGTCAGGACGGCCACTACGAGGATTGATACCAAGAAGAAGTCGGTCCATGCGAGAGACAATCAATGAGGCGCCACTCTGACGCAGTGCATCGAGAAACGCGTCCTGCTTATCCTGCACTGTTTCAATCATCTGCAAGCACAGCAACGTTACTTTCTCCAGATGATCCTTTCCTACATACAGACAGACAGACATCACATAGCTCATGAGTTGACATTGAAAACCTGGTCATGTCTTGGTTCTGAAATGAATGAATCATGCCACAGTGGTGATGCAATACACAGATTCCACCATTAGTAATAAACTCAGCTACAGAATTATTTATTAGTGTGACTCAATGTTTCAGCTAAAAAAAACTACTCATATAAGTTAGAGGAACAAAAAGGGCTGCCGGATTTTAAATCAATGCGTCTATTGACTCTGCTTAGATTTTGTTATTGAAGAAATACGAAACTGCTGTAACTGGTTTTCATGTGCATCAACATACCTGGGAACGGAAGATATTTGTCAAATGCTTGAATTGCTTCATCCAAAATGTACAGAATCTAAGAAATAACAAAACAAAACACCTCAATAAATGAATGTCACAGCAAGCTAAGCAATGCAGGGACCGTATTCACAACCACATCTTAACGTGTAATCGTCATTACTCAACCGGTCAAATTACCAACTACGACATAATTCGGTATTCACGAGGATGTCTCAGGCCGCAACGTAACGACTATATCTAGTAAAGGTAGGAGGGTGGTTTAAGTTCACAAGTTGCAACTTACAGGAAACCAAAAACACGACGGCAAACACATTTCGTTCTCTTAGATGGGCAGACAGGCACATCGAAAGCGTCGTCTGGCACCCACAGCCGAGAGTCTGGTATGTTGCAGGTGCTGCTCCTCTCCTCCGCTTCAACCCTCAGCGAGTCCCTCACCAGGCTGCATGTTATTGACCCGCATATGCCCAAAATAATACAACCACTCCAATTTGGGGAACCCCAGTGTCATGATTATCGCAAGTTGATAACTATCTAGTTTGTCTCTTAAGTACCCGTCATGAATACCGACCGACTATAATAAATTACTAACAAATCGCTACTTAGACGCTAGTAGGCGATTTGGTTATGTGTTTGTTGTGAATACAGCCCCAGAATTCTAGATTACTTCTTATCATACACTTCTCAAGAAACAAGCGCAGCAGCAAAAATATATCTAGTAGCAGAAATTAGTTTAGATTCAGATAATAGAAAATGATTAGATTCAAACAATGATCATAAATGGTATCCACAGAATAATAATTCTAAAATAATAAAAAAATTGAACGAAACCAAATTTCATTCACAAAAAAATTGGAATAAGACAAGAGCAGAAGAGGCTGCTACCATTTTCAGCACGTTGCTGTCACTCAACATATGAACCAGTAGAACAAATCCTGGAGGCTTATTCACAACCATCACTCCTTCTCCCTGTACTTCATAAGTCTGGTCCATAAAGTCCTCTGCAGACACTTCATAGGCATGGAGCAGTTTGTGAAAAATCTCCAGAACTGCTGCACCGACTTCCCACTGAAAAAGCAAATGCAGAATGCTATATAAAACCTCTGCACGTCATATGCCGACAATCACCATCGGCTCAAAGTTGTTCCTTTTAATCAAGTTTTCTATTCTAATTGCTAAATAAATCCACAACTAGTAGTTACAAAAACCTCCACTGTTAAGGGTACAGAATACATATACAGTAATTCCATTTCCCTAAATTCATTTAGGGAAATGGCAGAACAATTTACAGTTTAATGAGCAAATGACAGTCATTAAGCAAACACCAAAAGTTACACCTGCCAAAAAACTGCATTGCTGCAAACTTACTGAGCACATAAATAAGAGATTTCCTTTCAAGTAAAGGCTGCCAGGTTTGATTTCCTCCCCAACAGACATCCTATTCTTAATTCTAAATCGGAACAACAAATATTCTGTTTTAAAAATGAGCTCTCACTTTTTCCTCTGGTCTCTTGTAGGCCCGACTTGTAAATCGCAGAAATACAGAATCCTTGAGGAAGTCAATGTATGGCTGGAACCCAGGAGCCCTGAAGCCAATGCCGAGCCCTGGTGGAATCGGATTCTCTGTCAGGACATTGATCAGATCCATAAATGCCAGAGTCAGAGGATATTCTTCATTTCGAGCTTCTATTTCTTCCAGTTCAATCTGAAAGAGAATATAAACACTAACAGAAATCGAACAGTTTCTGAATTGTTATTAAAGACTGAAACAGAAAAATTGGCAGAGATTATCATGCTCTATGGAAGGTAAACAGCTGGAATGTGCACAGGTTAAGTCAAATGCCGTACTTTAAAATACATCATTTTCTTCAGGACTCACAATTAGCCAAACATAATATTGTTGGTTCAGTTTTCAGAGAACTACTACTTTAGAAAATAAGGAAGTGACGGCTTAACATTTACACGATTAGAAGTTTTATTTATACTTAGCTTTTAGTGCCACCCTGTTTGTAAAGAGTAACGTTACCTGAATGCCTCCAGACCTTCGTGCTGATGGCACAGTCTGTAAAATCTATTTAAAACAGACCATCACAGATGTCAGATATCATTAAAAAAATCATGATTAACTTTAACTAACTTACAATATGCCTAAAATGGCACAAAGTGATTTTCAAACAATCAGTAGTTCCTAGATATTTCTGACATATTCCCTTGTTACTCTTGTTTCATTAAATTCATTCTCAATGATATACATAAAAATATTGCAATTCAATACTCAGAAATAAAACTACATGAAATTCGGTGAATTATTAAGTTGGTGATCGCATGAATTCCAGAAAAGTGTGAACCATCGTAGCATTGCATCCAAAGTAAGATGCACAATTCAGAAGCGCTTCTAGAGCATGAAGACCTGCAGAAAGAGGCCGTTCATAAAAAGAACGAAGGAGGAGAATAGCCTGACAAAAAGAATTTCAGAGTGAACAGAGGGAAAAAAGCATAACAACTAAACAAGAAAATACAACTGAAACTTTTTGTAATATTCAAGTCCACTCAGTGTCTGACAACCAGAAATATCTCTGGACATGATCATTTTAAAGAAAATGTAAGCTAGTATATTAAACAGAATAATAATGTTGTGCTAAGCTTAACATACTTTGAATTTTGCAAACTGACTAGTCTATTTTTATCCGATTCTTATTTCTAGTAGACCTGTAACATTCTGGAAAATACCTGTGAATTCTCCATTGATTGCCAGAGGGCTGTAGCAGTTTCTGGTGTCTTTGCAAAAGCCGCAATTGTACGCAGCAGCTCAGCTTTTAATTTTGGTGGTACGCTACAGCTGACAAGTCCAAATAAGACCACCAGAGCTAGCCATTGCTGATTCTCACTCAAAGCAATACGAGCATTCTCGTCCTAGACAAATATGAATTAAACACAGATAACAGAATATGCTCTAATTATTGCTCTTAAAAAGTATACAAGTAATTTACAAACTCTCTTGTAAGTGGCAGTTGGTGCATTACGACGATTTAGAAATTGTACTAACCCTTTAATGCAGAGAGTGCAGTAAAATATATGGGTTTTTCTACTCCTCTCGACATTAAAGGGTTAAGCAGTGTAGATATTCGTTTATTCGAGAATCTATATAGAAGCTTTTCAAGGGACTACTCATCTACTATCGACTCCATGATGATCATTTCCAACAGTTTACTAGGTGCAAAACTCTAGTGCTCAGTAGGTCTATGTAAGAAAATAGCGATTGCAGAGAATTAAGATTTAGACAGAATGCATGGCTCGATCCAGCACAGTTAAAGATAAGATAGTATTCACCTTCTGTACAACTCTAGTGATGAGTTGGAGCACAGCTCTTAGACCATCCACTTCTTGGGGAGTTATTCCGCAACGATAATAGTGATACGCCTGCATTTCCACAGGTGGCGCCTCCTGGCGCAGGCTGATGAAATATTGATTCAATGACTCAAAGAAATGATCCCAAGATACAGCACTCAACTGAGAACCTATCAACAGAAACAATCATTTGCAGAAACAGACCACGCACCATTCAACACAAATTAAAGTGAATCAGTCAACTAATCACAGAAAAACTTATTTCATATAAGAGAAGCAAAGCACATCAAACATCCTGAGCATCTTGTGACTTGTCTCTCTGCTCCTCTCCCTTTGTCTCTCCTTTTATCTCTTTCTAGTTCTCTCTCTGCTGCAGATGCCAGCTCCTACTATAATGCAATGTTCATTTTAGAAAATGGTGCATCACATGCACCATTGGACGTGGTGCTAAGTACTAAATCACATAGTTACCTACGTACCTAATGAACCGTGAACACCTATTTCTCTCAAGTAAAACAAAGATCGCAAACAATGCGATTTGCTCTCTTGAAAGAAGATTCATTTGCTATCGTTTCATTCGCACCATGATTAAGCATCGTTTACTCACTAGCACTAGCACTGTTCATCTTCAGCAGATTGAAGCACTGGTGAGCACACTGTGTTCCATTGGCCAATCCAGTCAACATGCTGATGTATGGAATGTACAGCGGAGGTAAAAGCATGTCACCAGCAAGTCGTACAAATTTGAAGAGGCTAATCTGCAAGAAAAGGAATTAGCCAGAAGAGTCATGAAAATGCATTCTCACAGCATTTTACCAGAATTATCAGACGAGGAAGATCATCCGAGACAAGAAGGACAACGAATAAAAATAAAGAGAGAGTAAGCTAAAGACTTCTATATTCATTCTGAAAGCCATTCAAATTCAATATCAACTTCAGGCATTATTACAATTAACAAAAATAAATTAATTCAATTACTAAGCTTTCTGTTAAGGGTAACAGTGTTAATGTGGTTATCTAATTGGAAGGACTTTATTGGTCGATTGAGAAGAAAGACATAACCTCTCAATTTACGTGAATAAGCAGGAATTGATTCATTTGATTAATTTTTTCAATTACTCTTTCCATAAGTTATTTAAACTATTTATGAAATTGCATTGACCTGCTTCTGTGATGGATGATTTGAATATGGACTTGAATATCCAGCGACGGATGGAAAAACCAACGAGTCGCTTGGGCACCAGAACTCTAGTGCTAGTTCAAGGTTAAGAGGATCTTTGCTGTATAACTCCCCAATCTGTGTTCAAAGCAACCTCAAACATTAAAATAACCAGCGTGAATGAACAAATGTAGCCATAGAAAACATTTGATCAGCCAAAGGCTCATGTTAACATAAAATATTTATTACTGATTTTTCAAACGTTTACTTACAATAGTTTATATAGCTCTCACTTCAATAGACTTTAAGAAGATTTGACATAGCCACGAGAAAATCCAATATAATCTTATATTCCGACACAAGTAAAAACTGATAGAATGCAGAAAATCAACAGTTCTGAATATGTTTAATATGCAGAACGCTCTCCATAGAATTAAAAATTAGCTTTCAAGCAAGTAATAATCTATATACATGTACCATTGTGAGCATGTGCTCAAAGTCTCTGCTCAGATTATGTGGTGGTTCAATGCCTTCCTGCTGACTGGCAACAATGATACGTGCCGTCTCTTCACCATAGTTACGCAGCTCCTTAACCTAAAGAACATGTCACGGCAAACAGTTTAGAAAGAATGCAGTATTGGCTTTAATGTAGAAAGAGAAGAATAACTTTTCAAAAAGTCTTGTCTGAATAATGCTGCATGTACAAGTAAATTTTTTTGTAAATACCACAAACTAAATAACAATAAATCAGAAAATCGCCACTTCCAGCAGCAAATTCAAATTTTTTAGGCAAAATTGCCCTTCAAACGAATGTTAAGTCTTGGATGATTTAGACCATGAGTTAGATACAAATATAAATCAGGTAAACATTCACACACCTTCAAAGGCATGTGCTCTATGAAGTCTGCAACAAGATTGTGAACTTTTCGAAGGTAGTACTCCTGAAAATAAAAGACTGCCGCAAATACCTCCACCGTACTCATAAAAACACAAATGATAAATCACAACAATAAGCATTCAGGCTTTTTCACTGAATTTATCAATTACCATACAGTATGCTGCAAGAGTTAAAATTAAGTTTTTGCTGCCGCCCATCGGCACCACATTTATCTGGCGTACTAGGAAATAGTAAAACCACTCAAGTCTATATGTAAGTATGCATGCTTCTAATTTCTAAATATTTGCAAAGCACCGCTTACGAACTTGAACAATGTTAACATGGTCATTTAACCAGTCTAAAGAGGTTCGTCTAACGTAAGCATCTCATAATTTATAAGGACAAGCTCAATATACATTAATCTAGACATTAGGATAGAACAGATAAAAACTAACCTCTTCAAAGAAGACGCTGTTCGCGATGACAGCGGTTCTCAGGAAGAAGAAGACATTGCCATCTATTGCTGCATTGACCAGAAGATCTTCCTCATCACACATATCACCAAGTTCTAGAATGCAGCAGAAGAAGAATATAAAATCAATCAACTTAGCAGAAATGTCTATGCAATCAAAGTAAGGGAGCACTTTACAATCATTTGTAGTTAATTCTATTTCAGTATTTGAACTTTTATCTCAACACTTTCTGGATTGAAGCTTCTGACAGAACACAATCCATAACTTGCAATTTCTCTACAGGGAGGGGATACCATGATGGACAAGACACTGGCCTGAAGCATATAATCTACAATCGAATCGTGTAGCCTCCCATAGATAAACGAGTCCTTTTCATCAGGTCATGTCCTATATGAGGGGCATCAGTGTGTTAACTCCGACTCAGCATCAACCCTGTAGACGAAAGCACCTTTGAACCGTTTATACTACGAGAGGTGATTTACAAACACTCAAAAAACAATATTTTTAGGTCACGGAAAAACATGAGCTGACTCAAGTGACTTTAGTATACTGATTGGATGTTAATAGACTGATTGACAAAGAAAGACAGCAAAAATGTCTAAAAATGATAATAAAAGCCTACCCATATACTGTGACAATCGGCGAAGCGTCAGAGACCAAGCAAACTGGACAACTGCTTTCAGACCCGGATTTACCCACTGAGTGATCGTACACAGCTCCCGGTGAACATCCTGGCGATAGGCGACGTCTGAGATGATTGGCAGCTGCTGCAACACCGCTAATGCAAACAAAACACTTGCATTCATCAAGCATGCTGCTACATATGTGTCTAGTTAAGGCTAACACAGAGAGAATGTTATTCCAACAAGTACTATCAATACGACCTCTTTCAGTGCAAATTCACTCAGCGCTTTAACACCTAGAAAGATTTGATATCCATGCATTCTAGTACATATACTAGTTAAAGCCCTGACATGTTCTAATAACATGGCTAACATTGATATTTATTTAGCAAGAGACAACCATTGACACAAGATACAGAACTTGCTGTGCAGCAGTATGCATAAACTGTGCAATGCAAACCTGCACTACAAGTAGTGGCAACTGGAAATAAATTCTGAAGAGGGTAGTACATTATGAGAAGAAGCTCAAAAGGCTGTATCATACCAAGCAAATTTGTCCCCATCGGCCACTGTTGTAATAAGCTGTCATTAAACCGATGAAACACACAATATGAGAGCATGTAAGCTTAATATACAGCTGAAGATGTCTCCACTCCCTAGTTTACCTAGACTTCATTCCTGGTGTAATGACCACGAGAAATTATGAAACTTTTGCCTCTCTTACGCTATTTAAGACAACAAGCATCAATGTGGAATGAAGAAAGACTAAGGAAGTCAACTGTGATGATTTACCAAACAAGAATTTCTGATTTTCTAGACATCACATGTATACACCTGGAAAGTGTTCACATTACAAAAAAATTTGCAGACAACTCTAACATTTTAAATCTAGCATTTAAACGATTTGTCATACAGCCATTCAATCTCAGTCACACGAAAATGGTGATTAATAGGATGATACCCTCAGCATCTTCCTCTTCCAGAATTCGGACGTCAATTGAATAGAGGAGAGCCATGAGAACAGCGAGTGAAACATTGCTCATTGTGCCGTCTGGGTTAACTGACGAGTCTTTAGAAAGATGGCCAATCAAAAGTAATGTGTCCTGGCGACTCAGAAATGCCTGACAGCTCCAGCAAAACAGACAGTCAGCCAAATTCTGCTGAATTTCTGTAATTTTATCGGTCACCTGAAATGACAGAAAATTGTTCATGAAATTTTAAGACATTCTTATTAACTGCTCTTGCCATTTGTCTGCTTAAAAATCCACGACAACACAGTATGAAAACCCTCTAAAAGTCAAAGTTTTACAAAATACAGTCTAGAACACTAACAACTTCATTGCTTGTGAGCACCAGCTATCATCATTAAGTACTAATAAATAATAATAATTAAAATATTAAATCGTGACATGCAGTACAGTAGCAGTAAGTAGAAAAATTGTGATGAAGGAGAAAAACAGTTTTCTTGTTTGTAGTACGGAAAAAATTCTATGGAGCCAACCATATTCCGATGTTTTGGAGGACCAAGGGCACGGAAAGCTGGCTGCTGAAGACGTGACAACTCAGATGTTACATCGACTGTCTCAAGCAGCTCTATTTAAAACAAAATAAACATCAAAATTAGTAACCAACAGAAGAAATTTCAAAATAAATTTTACAGCATGAGAAAAGTATGCAGTAGCACGGACTATTCCTACATAAAACACAAATCTTGCACAAATTTTTCTTCAACTGATAAATTTGATCTGTCAAGACAGTTGGTTATCGTGCAAAAATGTAGTTTCATTTCTCTAATTAAAATTTTAACTTCAAATACAAAGATAAATAACAAGCTTAAAATGTGCAACTATCTGCAGCCACAAGTCGGGTGCATTTGATGTATTACGGAACTTTTCCCGTACAGGACAAATTAGTGCCTTTCCAGATTTTTATCATTAGGCGTTAGATAAGTCCCTGAGCGATCATACATAACTCGGGCATTTTATAATAATTATAAATAACCTTTATTATATTCATATTGACAAGAATGCAAAATATCATACGAAATACGGCCCTCAGAGCACGACACGCAGGTCGGCTTTACAGCAGGTTCGCCTTACACTAATGGCCTAAGTGCTGGAACGCTCTTGGTACGGCCAAACAAGGAGTGGGCGAACTTATTTTCCAACTGACACGAGACAAACGACACAACAGAAAAGTGCTATTAGCAGCCCACAGACACTTCAAATAAATTACTGCCCTGTGTGAGGATTGAACCCATGCTGCCAGATCACTACTCAGTTTATCGGCCAGCGCTCTCTCAAATAAGCTATGGACCCATCCCACGTAATTTTATTGTTCTAAAAAAGTAAAACATTTTACAAGCAGAATATATCACTAATTAGAAGTATTTGACATGTGAACTCGGTGACACTTTAAACTGTTAAACTTGAGTACCAATAATCAACTGTAAGAATTCTACGAATTGTCACTCTCAAGTCTCAAATACACTGCATCAACTCTCATCCAACGAGTTGTTGTAGTAAGGATTTACTTTAGCTAACTACAGTTATATCTCATTAAATCTGAGCATCATAGAAATCCAGCCAGAAATTAATTACGTCAAGTAATTATGTTCACCAGAGCAGCACACGAGTTCAAATTTCCATGCACCATTGGACAAAGGGTGGCCATAAAACAAGCTGACACTCTCAAAACGCAAAACAGCGTTAGAAAAATTATTTCCAGTACAAAGTAACTGAAATATTAATTTCAACAAGTGAATACATTTATTAAAAAATTATCTAATAAAAAATGTGCACAAAAATTACCTAAAATTCTGCTGATCAGGTTTTCGTTCATGATATGATCAGTGAATCGAGTGGCGGTTGCAACGATGTCTTCCCCAAGTCCAGGAAGCGCCCATGTACGCCCCTGTCTTGCTTGGATGAGCATTCGAAGAGCAGCTACGAGGCTGGCCTTGCCATCATAGTACAGAATAACAGCCACCAGACCTCGTGACAATCCAGGAAAGTATGACTGTTGGGTTTCGCCTGTTTTCCCAAAAATAATTATGTTAACATAAACACAAGTTAAAGTTATGGTAAAAATCTTTGATGGAAGTATAGAACATATCATGGGAAACCTGTACTTTGATTTAAGACTTTATGTGAAATCCTTTCAGAAATCAAAGCTCGGTACCGAATATTGTACTGGCTTCAACTAGTCACAAGTCAGCCTATGTAAAATGAGTTCCTAGATATGCCTCTTTGTCATTTTTATGCATGAAACATAAAAAACACCATTATATATGAACATCTGGTAATTATTGCAGCTTATACACGGTGTCCCAAAACAAGTTACAACCGTTTTTATTTTTGTGATATTTTTGTTAATTCTCAATAAAACTCTATACAATTTTAGAGCATGAAAGAGGGAAAATTATCAATGTGTCCTGAAAATGTTATCAAATTCTATCAACAGAGTCCAAAGTTATGCACATTCAAATTTGAGCAAAGAAATTTTGAAGTTTCCAACATG
>JAQFXW010004177.1:0-11274 GCA_034693945.1 Dendrobaena attemsi
AGCAGTTCTTCTTTGAAATGTAAATTCATAGTATAGCTGTCAACTATTTCACTTCCATGTAAATGCTCCTGGTGAATTTATATAGCACCAGTTTAGCATATTTATTATGTATTATGCTATAGGTTCTAATGCATGGTGTTTGGCAAAGTTATAAGACAGTGTAGGTGCTATTATATTTACCTTGAGCTCTAGTAAAATGGGTGAATGGATGGAATGAAAGGATGACCAAAATTACATATTTTTGAGCCAAAAACGGTGGCACCAAAACGTCATGTACTGAGATTTTTAAGCCACTCATCTATAAATGTGCAAAGTATTTTGAGACTTGTCAAAGCCACCTGTTGAGTGTAAATTTTGTCATTGCAATGACTGGACCATCTTAAAAGTGGCTCTCAATTCTCAATTTGCATGATGATCTGTACGCTGTGCCATTGCATTATTGTTTTATTGCTTAAGGTTGAAAACTAGATGCATGCTGGTTCCAATCTTACACTTAGACTGAGAATACGTTAATGCTTCTTAAGTGTTCTAGGTCTTTAGGATTGTACATAAATTTTATTGATTTTAATTCCTCATTAATTATTATTCTTCTCTGTTAGTTGATCAGCAGAGGATCGTAGAACAGTCGGAGACGCTCTTCCGTCTCATCCATGTCTCAAACTTTACAACCAGCACACAAGCTCTGATGCTGCTCTACCAAATTGTTGACATAAGGTTTGCCATAGTTTTTGTCAGGCATTGTGTGCAAATTATATATCTTCTGATCATCTCAAATGCATGTGTGTATTATGTGCTTTTCACTGTGACATGCACCTGCTGCCTTCTGTTTCTTCTTTATGTCTCTGCTGCATTTGACATTGGTGATCTATTGCAACGCTTGGAGATGTCTTGTCGCCTAAGAAGATCTAGAACCTTTTGAATAACGATCAGATTTTGGGGTTCCATTCATGAATGACCTCTTCACCTTTTGTACACAGCAAACATTTCTGCCCTCTCCTAGGCTGGGCAGCGGGCAAGATGAGTACTTGTATGACTTCACCGGTAGCCCACCACTGAAATTGTATGTGTGTTATTACCTGATGATATTTTATTGTGGTGATAAACTACTTACTTACTTACTCTTCTCAAAGCACTTGTCAATTGGCCACATCTACGCTAATGATGTGCAAACCTTTGTCTGTAGGGCGGCTAGGGCCATCTACTTAGCTTGAGCTTACTGATGCTATGGATATCCTCCAACCGCTTTTCACCCAACTTATCAAAACCCAATTATTTGGGTTAGGCACCTGACAACAGTTATCTTGCTCATCTTTCAAATGGAATTCCATTCTTCTCATTGCCTGCTTTCGTGACCTAGGCCTCATCCTTGACAGCACTCTTGCCTTCTCAGAGCACATTGCTAATCTCAGTTGTTCCTGCTTTTCTTTCACCTTAGAGCAATTTAATGCTCTGTCTCCTCTTTGGTCTTTGTGACTATTATTCATGGATACCTTTATGTGCATATCTTTTTTTCTTGACATAACTGAAGTGGCCTCATTCGCTGGCCATCTACAGCCACTTTCTCTGCACGCTTCGCTCACTTGAACGCATTGACCTTCTTATTCCAGTGGCGTAGCAATGTGGGTAGGGCGAACTGCCCTGGACAGAAATTTGGCAGGGACGGCAAAAGGGGGTTGAAGAGACAAAAAAGTAGTGAAAAATGATGTTCTACTAATAAATTGATGTTTTACTGAAATACAAGGTCACCTTGTGCTGTCAGTTCTTTAAACTCTAGCGACCGTCATGATAAAGCTTAGAACTCCATTTCTTTCTTTCTGATGTCGCGTCCCTAAATTCTTCAGAATTCATTTTTGTTGTTTCATGTATCTCATCCATCCATTTTGTCCTTGGTCACCCTTGTTTTCTCCTTCCCTCTCCATAAGCCAACATCATTTCATTTTTCAAACCATCTGATATCATAACATGTCCAAAGAACCTCTGCTTTGTTCTTAGCACTAATTGCTGTAATGTCTCATCCTTCTCAATTCCAATCGCCATGCGTACCCATTCATTAGTCCTTTTCTCCGTCCATGATATTCTCAGCATCTTTCTCCATATCCACATTTCACATGCGTTGATCCTTTATCCCCTTTTCTTAGTCATTGTCCACGTCTCACTGCCGTATTTTACTGTTGGTATGATCAAGGCTCTCACCAATCTTCTTTTCGTGCCTATGCTCACGTGTTTGTCCTTCCATATCTTTCCAAACCATTCATTGCAGCTTTTCCTATCACCACCCTTCGATTTATTTCCATATCGCACTTTCCCTCTCTCACTCTACTACTGTTGATCCAAAGAACGTAAAGCTTGTTACCATCTCTATTTTCTCTCCATCTACCTTGAAACTCCCTCCTCAACTGGCAGAACAACGAAAATGTTGAAGGTTGGGAAGACTCAAGAGTTTATAATAGTAACGGATAACAGAAAACTGCCAGTACACTCAAAACTACGACCTTCAGAAGAAAATAGGAGTAAGGATTTTAAAAGGCAGAAAAGTCATGAACTAAATTTGTGAGATGCATCATGATTTGCAGAAGATAATAAGTCTTAGAGTAATGACTAAAGAGGTCATCAGAACGATTGCAAATGGAAAAATATACAGTGTGCTGGGGCCCTCCAAGAGGTCAATCCGGCCTTGGTTTGGAATGATCTCCCACTTGCCCCTTGCTTGCTTCCTCTTGATTCTAAGACTTCTTTCCATTGTCTCCTCAAGACATTTTTTTTACAAGGTCTGGGTTGGTAGTGAATCTTAGAGATCTTGAAGGGATGCTATATAAATTGTGCTATATAAATTTTGTTGATTGACAGATTGCCCAAATCAGACGGACATGAAACGGTGCAAGTGCAACACAGTCAATGTTTATCTAACGCAGCTGAAATTTTAAATGCATTTTATCTATTTATTTATTTGTTATTTATTATAAGAAATTAATATACGACTCACATTAATTTGATAGTGTATTAAATACCTCAGAAACAACGCTGTCATAGGAGCTGTGCTGAAATGAAGGAGGTAGCATCATTGTGACTGAAAAGTGACGTGTCTTTTTCAGTGCACCAAGTCTGTTTGTTCTAGTCTTACACGCAGCATTGCATCTCACTAGAAAAAACATCAATTAAAATTTTATTTTTTAAAGTTAAATTTATGAAGTCATAATATGCCTTATACAACAAAATTTCATCAAAATGATTTCTACACTTTCTTATTAGTCACATCTCTCAATATCTCTTCCTCTACCTGACAAAAATGATTATAAATTAATCATATTTCTTGTAATAGAACATTAGGATTATGCATGTTGCTTCACATAATGCTTGAATAAGTGTGAAAATATAAAAAATATTTAAGCTACAAACACAAAATCGCCATTGCAAAAATACATAACTACACACAAAGTAGACACACTTTCACATATGCATACACACAATGTAACACATGTCAGCATTTATAGTGTAGTTTGAGTAGCTCCAAAAGTTGCTAAAACTCATAGGAATTCTGCATTCTAAGCAGCATCGAATGTACAAGGTGAGCCAAAAAAAAGACCCGCCTACGCTATTTGCCAATATTTTCGTCAAAAGTGAATATCTTAAAATAAAATTTTGCAGTCCGAAAGGCAATTCATATTTACGTATACCCACCACATTTCACCAAAATATTCAAATAGAACAAGTCATTCAACTTTTAGTGACGTCACCCACTGCATTTTGATGGTTAAAAAATGTTTACCAGTTTTTTGCTAATAAAATGACCTCCTAAGTTTATTGCCAATATCTCGTTAAAAGTGGGAATTTTAAAATAAAATTTTACAGGTAGCAAGGCAACTCATAATTATTTTTTTTATTTTTATTTATTTATTTATTTACTCATTTCTACATACATATAACTGCCAAATTTCATAAAAATATCTTAAACAAATCAAAAGTTAATTCAACTTTTAATGATGTCACCCACTGATTTCTGATGACGTCTAACAGTTTGTTGCTAATATTTCTGCCAAAATTAAATATATTTGATTGAAATTCTACAGTTTTAAAGGTAATTCATATTCACATCTAAGGGCCAAATGTTAAGCACAACAAAAGTTGCAGCACTTTTAGTGAGTCCACCTACTAAATCCTGCTGATTTAAACATGTGCAACGCAACAAATTTCCCGCAAAAAAGTGCTGCAACTTTTGTTGCATTTGAAATATTTCAATGAAATTTGGTAACTATATGTAAATATTAGTTGCCTTTAAGTCTGTGAAATTTAATTAATTAAATAATATTTATTTTTTGGCAAAAATATCAGCAAGAAACTGTTAAACGTTTTTGAACCATCAAGAAACAGTGGGTGACATCACTAAAAGTTGAATAACATTTGTTATGTTTTAAATATGTTGATGAAATTTAGTAGTTATACGTAAATATGAATGGCCTTTCAAATTGTAAAATTTTATTCAAATATTGTGACCAAAATATTAGGAAAAAACGTAGGGGGGATCTTTTGGCTCACCCTGTACAGAAAAGCAGAGAAAGTAGACCAGAGAAAGTAACAATTACACGCAAGTTGCAATATGTTAAGTATTGCGTACACAATTATTAGTCATTGTTTGCAATGAATATGTATGTACACAGAACTTTTCAGATAAGTTTTAACATATAACATTACACATGATTAAAATCCCGAGTGCCGATGCAAGTGTGCATGATAATGAGCATGGATCAGTGTGATGATCATACCTGCGCTTTCCATGACCACGATGATGGAACGACCTGTGCCAACTGAATGCAAGATGAAGATGAATTCCTGGTGAAATCGATCGGTTGTGATCGATGATAGCGATCCATGATGGATGACATTCCATGATCGATAATGTTCTTGAGATGGATGGCAACGATATCCAAATATATGCTGAGTTATGCTCACTATGCAAATACTGGCACGAACGATTCTTATCCGAGATGGAAAGCCAGAACCATTTTAAGGAGTTTGGGGCTCAAGGTAGTAAAAATGCTCACGGTTCAACCGGTCCACCCACAATTATTTGATGACTGTTTTGGTCACCCCTTAGATTTTCTACTGAAAATCGTAGTGCATGAATAAATTACGTAGTGACTTTTTCAGTCATTACTCATAATTGTATTCTTCTCAAAATCATGGTTGAATTGATTAAAAAATGTGATTCAATTATAGAATTCTACGCATCATTTACGCTGTAATTGACTGACGTGGGGGGCCCCTTTAGGTGCGGGGCCCGTGCCTCGAAACAGCACTGTGGAAAGCAACTCGCAATCAACTATGATGTACGAGTGTCGTGAACGACTGTAGTCTGCCTTCAATTAATGATCGTTTCACGTTATGACCCTACTCAGATTTAGATGTATTTCAGCAAATGCTGATTTGATATGGTGAAATCCTGTTTCTGTACGATACGTCTTCTAACTTATAGTTACCAACCTCATTACCCTAGTACAATAAGTACGACCGAAATTGAAAAGTCCTCCTCACCAAGTGAACAGTGAAAGCAGTTTTGCTGTACATGCCACTATACATTTGTCAAACACAACAGCAAACCACTGAGGTACTTATTTAATCTATGTATGTATGTATTTCTATACCGCCTCCTACAGTCCAGCTACTATTGAGAGGCGGTCCCAACTACAGCCTGTCAGAGTTTTACACGCCGAAGCGCTTGAGCAATTGTGAGTGAAGGATTTCCTAAAGGTCCCTACACAGTGGGTGGGATTCCAAGGCAGCAGCCTTCACCACTACACTACCACACCCCACATACTACTATACTCTATAGAAGTGGTAGACCTAAACTATATATAAACTAGACATTTTGGCTTTGCTATAACCAAAATCCTAAATACTATGAAACTGGAAATCAAGCTATATAAATAATTCAGGCTTTGACCAGTCCTTTTAGAGAAGCTATATCCAAATTAACACTCTGAAATTATACAACTGTTGCAGTCATTAGCACAAATTTATTAAATAAATTCTAACAAACTAAATCGAATGTAGCCAACTCTTAAGTACCAGCGAATATGAAATCCAGGTTACCAATACATCCAAATAATGGCTACATGGAATGCCTCACAGTAACCAAATCCATGCTTTAATTAAGCACAGTCATATTCAAACGCTTTCTGTAACCGGTCAATGCTAAATCAAAATTCCCCAGGCTTTAATTAAAACTATCCTAGACTCATATTATTACAAGTATGTAATGAATCAATCCTATAAATATCAAAATTCAGGCTGTTGCCAACTACATTCCATATGAATCCAAGCTTTATCCAAAACAAAAATGTATCCAACCCAGACTTAAAACAAATTGATGTTATATCTAGGCTGACAAAATCACACAAACATCGATATAATTTAGCTAGAGAACATCACCTCCATAAAAACACATTCTCATCCCAACAGCATATTTGGCGTACTCATCAATTTTAATGGAGGTTCCAGTGTAGCAAAGATCAACCAAAACTGCCAAAAATTCCAATCATAATTATTATGTTATCATTGACATCGTTATCGAACTGAGGCATAGATAACATCACAGGACCAAAAAATCAGATTTTGCATATTCTGGAATCTGGAGTCCTTGTTGATGCTATGCTTTGTAAAGGTGTTTTGAAAATGCCTGCGCTAAAGTTTTGAGAGGTCACAAATAAATGTTAGGTGGAAAGTAGTTTTCCTCTTATCTTTGCAAGTTGCCAACTATTATCAGTGACCAGGCAATGAACTCAGTACTTATTTAAGTTAAAGACTTAGGATAAAACTGATTCAAAAAGTGACTATTACTACTCTCCAACAATTGGTAGCAATAACAATAGACGATCTGCGAAATAGCAAATGGGAGCTGAGAAGAGTTAACAGAATACATATAAAATTAATATGGAAGTTCATCAAATTGATCAAAATAATCAAACTGGACTAAACCAGTCAGGTCAAGTAATTCTAAAATCAAATGTCTAGAAAATACAAATCGTTCTTTATTAATAATGTGACAAGATTGATGAGATGGGGTTTGGCTCTGTAAGTCAAGTCAGACCAGACATCAAAGTCCTCATGAAGAAACTCAATCATATCAGAGAAGGATAAATGTCAGAGCTTAGAGCAAGATTTTTAAAATTAATGACAAGACTGAACTGGGTCAGATCAAAGCTCAACTTTACACAGAACACCCATGAACATTATTGAGAACATAATACTTGCACCTTGTGTTACAGTCTTTGCTGGTGCTTCGAAGTCTTTGCCACCTTTATCCTTAGTGCATTCTTCATCGAGACGCTTTGTCATTGTCGCTTCACTTGAGCATCTGTTCTTGCCGTGAGCGCTTGCTCTCCTCCTGCTGGATGCACTGCTGAACCATAAAAACGGCTCGCTCCACGGCACTGGAGCTTCCGCTGATTGTGACGATGCGATTTCGGGTCCCAGGCGAAAACACTCCTTTCTTGGAAATCTGTAGTGTGGCTGACGTCAGCTTCTGTATCTCAACAATTGCTCTGCCACCAGGTCCGATAACCGCTCCAACAATGTTCTCTGCGACCTGCAGCTCCTTTGTCGCGCTTGACTGATCATGATTCGCTCCAGCTGTCAACGAAGTCGGAAATGTTCCCATTCCAGTCCCAAGACCAAATGAATTGTTGTTTGTGCTTGCCCCAAAGCTTGGAAATCCAGGGTTGAATGCAAGGGGTGCATCACTTGCTCCGATGTTTGGATTTGGTCGAGGGTTTCCAAAATTTCCTGTATCAAAACCCCCAACTGACTTATCAGGTGTCTGCGGACCACTGGGAAACTGACCAAACATGGGCCCTGGCCCGACGGGGGCCATTTCCCTTGGGTTGCGATTACCATTGAGGATTGTTGATAGATAGTCGAGGGACAAGCCCCCCACATTCGATGGCATTGCCCCAAGACTTCCAAGACCAGCACCTCCAAATCCAAGTAGCCCATAGCCATTGAGGGTGCACATCGCTGCAGTGATCTCGTCACTCGCCTGGATTGAATAACCATTGCTGCGAAGTGCTGACTTGAGCATGTCAAGCGATTGTGGATTGATATTGCGACCACTGCCAGCTGCCCCACTTGCGCCAACAAAGCCAAGGTCAATCGACCCACCAGCAGGGGCGCTGTTGGCAAATGGAGAGCCAGTGGGGTTAGCATTGGCAATTGGGCCCTTGTAGTCAGCATAACTTACGTTGGGGCAGCTACCGCTCTGTGGGTCCTCGACTATCATCTTGAAGACCATTTCGAAGGCTAACTGAATTTGGTCTTTGGTTCCTGCAAGGAACAAAGTAATCACTGATCAGTCTCATCTTTGTTTAAAACATCTCTAAACTCATTAAGATAGTCAGGATCACAGAAGGGTGAGCAAAGATAAAGATGACTACGCAAAAAGTGGTCAAAAGTTTGATCCATAACTTAGGAAAAACTTTTGTACAAATGCCACTTAACTCTTTTGCATCGATTGCAGTTGATAATGACTTCACCCACGAAAACGCAGTCGGTGGTATGTAATCAGAGAACCATTTTATATCCATTAGGTAGAGAAAACAAAGACTTTTGATGATCCGTGTGGTTTTGGGCTGCGTTGATTTCAATCCCAAATGATGAGGGCCAATATTTCCATTGTATACAAGGCAATGATTTACAAGCTCATTGATGGTCGCTTCAGCATAGTCCACAAAATTAACTATATTGCTCAGTCCTTCAAATGCTCTCAAAGAAGTTCATTGACAAATCAGAGGTTCTGACATTATATGATTATAATAAAGCATTGGAAGAAAGCGACGGCAATGAATGTAATGCATGCCGGTGTCATACCTTGATTGGAATAAACATATGATAACTAGGAACTAGATTTATTTATTAACTCCTCAACAATTGTTACATTCTCCAGATTTTCATAAAATTTCATTCTTTTCCTACATTATTCTATCATTTTTACTTACAGAATTAAACAAATTTAAATTTACATATCTAGCAACTTAAAGGTAAACACGTGCATTGGTGAACTTTTGTACAGAATACAGTTGGGGAATTAAATGTGCATAAAATTATATCTTCCTGTATCTATCATTCTGCCCTGTCACTTCTGTTATTGCATTATCAACAAAGTCTTTCGGATAACTGATCCACCATAGGCTGCCTCTAAGTGGACTGATTCTGAAAATTGAGCTGATTATGGCTGAGCTTTGTATGCCATTGATGAACCCTTAGAAGTTAATTATCTGAAATTCATAATAAATTATTCTTCGCATGCCTCCATAGAAAATCTTCAAACCATGGTCCCACGATCGAAGGATTACTTGGTTGGACTTGACACAAAAATTTATATGACAACAGCAATCCAACATGACATCATTTTAAAACACAAGAATGCATGACTAATTAAACTTAACAAATTGTTCGACTGTGAAACTTGCCAGCAATAGTGACAACTCTCTCTGCAAGCATTGTTTCTTGAGCTTTCTGAGAGATCTGGACATAAGCACCAGTCTCATCTTTTATCTGCTTTACGTAACAACCACCCTTGCCAATGATCATTCCAACTGTTGCATTTGGAACCACGAGCTTCACCTACAGGAGAAAGAACACTTTCACCATAAAATCTCAGTGGTAATATGTACTAAAAATCTATTGCCCGTAGACCATAATTATTTTATATCAGGTTGATCCATTCATATCAGGTGACATTATAAAGCATCATAATACAATCTTAAATGATTCGCATATATAATAGCTGCTTTTTTTAGCATGTCTACCACGCACCTCCCACATTTTGACTTATATGACTGATGTCCTTCAATGGCTTCCTGTGGCCACTTGCATAAAATTCAAGGTGCTGCTTCTAGTCTCTAAAATACAGCTGGGATTAGCTCCAAAATACAATTATAAGCCTGCCTCTGCTCTTTCCTACCGTTCTCTTCGGTCTGACGACTTGATGTTTTGTTCCATGGTCCGGACTGCCCTGGCTCAACACAGGGCTTTTGCTGTTGTGAACCTCTCTCTATGGAACAATGTTTCTCCATCACTAGATTTCGGGTGGAGTATCATCCTTCTATTTCCGCTTTCTGAAGGCCTTTCTCTTTCCACCAGGCTGTTATGCTGGAAGTGTTTCTGAATTGCTCTGCTGAGAGGCGCCATATAAATCCTCAATAGAGTAGCATAGAATACAATAGAAAACATCAAAATATCAACATTATATAATTTGCTTATATGCTAATTCGGTCTTGCTAACGCTCTCGCTGTCGCGGCCATACCGCTCTCCGAGAAAGTTGAGCAGATTTCGCCCGCACCGACGCGTTCCAGTAAGTATAGTTTTATTCTTTGATGCTTTGGTTGGCTAGTCTTATTTTCCAACCGAAACTTCGAACGTCATATTATCGGAAGCGAATCAAAGAAGCCATTTGCACAAAGAATAGGGTACGTTGCACGGGATAGGGTAAGTATCTTTTTATATTACGATATTGATCGCGTTTCGAGTGAGTAAGTAAGTAAGTACATTCTTTGAAAGTGTGGTCCTTTATTAAAACTGCCCGTAATTTTTATGGGTTAATGCTAGTTTACATTAATAAAATAATAAAACATTGACCGTTATATTACAAAATACTGGTAACAATATACCATACCTTCATATCTTCACCAGATTTCTCATAACGTTCTCGAATACGTTCCCAAATCATATTGTGCACGATCCTGACATTCCCAGCCGGGCCCGTGATCAAGCAGACGCGGTCAAGAGTGCCTATATGGATAAAACACCTTTAATTTTCTTACTAAGTTACACATTCAAAATTTACTGTTGTATAAAAATTATAATCTGTTGATGGAAAGAAAGTTCAATCACACAACAACAAATGCTTATCGGAATAGATGACAAACAATATGTGTAGACTAGCTGTAACCCGTAAAAATTACGGGCAGTTTTAATCAACGACCACAATTTGAAAGAATATACCTACTTACTTACTAAATACTCGAAACGCGATCTATTTCGTAATATTAAGATACTTACCCTATCCCATGCAAACTGACTTAGTTTAATTACCATATCGTGCAACTGAACCAATAAATCTTGCGTTCGGAGTTTCGTTCGGAGTTAAGATAAAAAAAACGGAAAATAAGACTAACCAACCCTCTACTGGGTATATTTAATGCGACTGTAACGGTTCTATGTACACATAAGGCACTCTATAAATGTTATGATATAATTTAATGATAACTAAATGCATGTTG
>JAQFXW010004178.1:0-11274 GCA_034693945.1 Dendrobaena attemsi
ACATAACATAACATAACATAACCTTTTATTGATTCAAACCAAAATCCAGACGAGTATAACAAAACACAAGTAAAAGTGGAAACACCTTACTAATCAGCTCATGTAAAGAAAAGTATATAACTTTAAACTTGCTGTAGAATGTTGGAAGCAGTGATATCTCTATCTTCTCCCTCCCTGCCTCTAATTTGTCTCTATCTGTCTTTCTGTGTATGTCCGTCTGTGTCTGTGTCTATGTCTCTGTCTCTCCGTCTGTCTGTCTCTCTTCTTTCCTCCCTATACATCATCGCCTATACTCTGTTTTATTCTGCACACGAGTCCTGAACTCTTTCTTTCGTCGATTTTCACAGCAACTGGAAATCTGATTCGTCGCATCTTCTATTCATTTCGCTTCATTTTTTTCAATTACACTAATGATCTTTGTGGACCTTCTTCGTCTTCCTATTTCGCTTGGCCTTCATCTGTCCTGCATATTATCAGAACATCCTTGAGAACGACATCAAGTAATACCACCCAACATATAACATATAAGAAGCCTATAGGAAGTCTCTGTATAAACGAGTTTATACACTATAGCGCTTGATATATATATATCTATATATAGTTAATTCGTGATAGACGCGCGCGCTGTCTCGTGTCATTTGTGGTAAGTCTGTTGATGGCTGTGTGCTATATACAGCGTTGTCCACCTGAGAAGAGAGAGAAGCTCATTAGGTCTAAGCCAACGAGATTTCGCCGAGAAAGGATTCGCCTTGCATCTCTTAGTTGGAAGAAAGCTTCGAGATCTGAGAGGCGTCCGTAACTCCATATTGCACGCGCTCTCGGAAATAATATGTCCGGCATAATTGGCAATGACAAGCAGGGTGCGTCGTTATACCTGCAGACGACACAGTCATGTGACTGATGTTTCTGATGGACTATACCCTACTACACTGATTGTCAAATTCAATGACTCCTCTGACACTGATAGCATTAGTAATGCACTTACATTGATAGCATTATAGTGATGCACTTTCTGTGGAAATAATATCCCAGAGACCTTGTGTTTTGTCGGATGCAAAGCAGCTGTACATACACTGTATTTCCATCAGATATATATACATGGTCGCCCAATCTGACAATGGAGTTCAACTTCAGTAGGACTTACGCTTAGACAATAGACATAGGGCACGTATACAATTATTATGATAGAATGATACTAAAGTAAGATACAACGCCAGAATAAATTCCTGTCGAAAACAACCACCACTGTCGTCATAAGATATCGTCAAACTCTGGATAAACCCACATACAAACATATTCAGATACATGAAAGCACATACAAACACACACAAACATGTACAAACACATACAAACAAACACAAACACATACAAACACATATAAACATATACAAACACACACAAATACATACAAACACACACAAATATATACAAACATATACAGATATATACAAACATGAACAAACACATTCAAATACATACAAATACATACAAACTCATACAAGCACATACAAGCACATACAAACATATACAGACACATATAAACAAATACAAACATACACAAACACATACAAACACACACAAACACACACAAACACATACAAACACATACATACAAACGCACACAAACACATACAAACACATACACATGCATACAAACGCACACAAACACATACAAACACATACAGATAATATATACAAACATGTACAAACACATACAAACACATAGAAATGCATACAAAAAGACATACAGACATACACATAAACAATAACGTCTGTAAGATGCAAAGATACGATACTTTATTAGAGGATGTCAATTGCACGCACTGGACTACTTTGTGCGTTTGGTCAATTGAGACCATGATGTAATATATTCAATTGGTCATAATGCTTCATCTGAATACTGAATATGTCTGAACAATAACAAGAACAGACTTCTTCTAGTCAACAACAACTGGCCAGCATAGAGTCTTTTATTTTGTCAGTCGAAAGGGTGAATGAAGTAATAAGTTTGGAAATTAATATCGGATGATGGAATCTCTAACAATAACAAATACGAGACATGTAGCATAGATAATGTAGGTCCAGAAGCTAGCTTACAGCGTGCAATTGTTAAATGCCTGTTAAAGAATACCGTATTATCAACATAAGGTGTTCGCTAACATAACTATTACCCTGTGGGCTATAATAGTGTATCCTAACCCTGAGACTTGAACTGGACACCTTCCCCCACGAATTGCGGGACAGTTCAGGTCCCAATTCCTTGCCTTCTGCTCCTGATTCCTTTCTTTTCGTGGATTTCTCTGGACAATTGAAGAAGTGCAGCAATAATGAGCATTTACTGAAGATCCTTACTCATTACACAAAGGACAGGCTAAATAGAGGCTTGTACCCAAATGCGCTCTACGTTACATGTCTATAGCATTCTAATCACCGTATCCCTGACCCACTCATGCTTAAATTAATGCTGTCAGATGCGCCTTGGTCGTCGTCCATCTCTGCCGCATCAATGACCCGCATGTATGCATGACTGACGGCGTGCAATTCTTCCGTTTTGACATGACGCATCTAGAGCGCATTGCCTCTGCACCGATTACCCCTTAAGAGATAAACAACGACGCATCAGACACAAATCTATATATGGCTGCTGAGGAGAGACTCCTCGGTTGAGTGCGCATCACCTGATCATCTCGTCAAGATGTAGTATTATTACATTATTATGGTTCGTAGTGCCATCGATCTCAAGATGGACTGTCATGGTTCACATGGTTCACACGGTTCACATGGTTCGCACGGTTCACACGGTTAACAACACGCATAATTATGCGCATTTATACTTATAAGTGTATGTAGACCTAGAAATCTGATTCTTCGCCTCTTCTATGTATGTATGTATGTTTATGTAAGTATGCATGAAAGTAATGTATATATGGGTAGTTGGGTACCTAATATTTATTTATTTATTCACACATTTCTATACCGCCCCTTCAAGTCTCCTACTACTCAGAGGCGGTCTCGATTATAGCTTAGAGGTGTGTAGAAGTTTACACGCCGAAGCGCCACGAGCAACTGTAGGTGAAGGACTTGCTCAAGGTCTTTACGCGGTGGCTCGGGTCTAAATCGAACCCGCGACCCTTCGGACGCAAGGCATCGACTATCCCATTGCTATACACACGCGCTTTGTTCTAGCCCGAGATGTTAACTTTCCGAGTGACGGCAGACTCGGGTTCGTCCTCGGTACCGTGCAAACACACGGCCGACGCGCTCCCTATGCAGCTAACTGGGCTAGTAACTTGCTGATAAACAACCCATTGATAAGACACCCTAAGTACAATACAAATGGCTCACAAGTAAACATCCTGTTCATAAATTACTAAATATCAGCCTACTATATATTATTATATATATCGTATTCAGATTTGACCGATGTTGTCACGTCATAGTTGCTTGTAAACAAGTGAATAGGTAAGTTTAGATAAGTCGACTGGAGACATGCTCCTGTGACCTGACATCACAAATTATCAGCACTGAATAATTTGTCAAACCATCAAGAACGAACTGAGAGACCAGACACTCTTACAGTCTTACAGAACAACCTACGAGATAATTATTCATTCCGGGATCAAGCGTAGCTGACAAATGGGTCAATGCTCTTGAGAGATTCCAGGAAATCCACTTTATAAAATCTCACATGCATGCATACATACATACAAAGATAACATAACATAACATAACATAACCTTTTATTGATTCAAACCAAAATCCAGACGAGTACAACAAAACACAAGTAAAAGTAGAAACACCTTACTAATCAGCTCATGTAAAGAAAAGTATAAAACTTTAAACAGTAAGTAGAATGTTGGAAGCAGGGATAATGCAACTGTAAAAAAGTACCATAAACAATTATCAGCTATGGGAGATAGGCTTTGATACAAATTAGGAAGGAAAAATTTGGAAGGAAAAAAATGATGAGAATCAATGGGAGGTACCGAAGGGTGAATAACCCGCTTATCTGGAACCCCCCTTTAATCACAGATAACACAAGATGGGGAAGTATGATTGTATTATAAATCTGGACATCATCCATAGCAGATGCAGATAGAGGAACATGGAGGATCAACCAATCAGTTAATCAATCAGTTGAAATTTATATAGCACCCCTTCAAGATCTTAACTCAAAGGCGCTCCTGACCCAGGCCAAGTGGAAGTAAATAGACTTTAGGAGATGAAAGAAATGAGTGGGGAGACAGTTGTGGTAGGCCCCGTATCTCCTCAGGAAGCCCTTCCACATGTTGGGCTCAACTACAGAGAAGGCTCGCTGCTGCATCATTTCAGTACAGGATGTTTTATCAGTGTATCAGATGGGTTTCAGCGTGCAGTTACACTGATGTGTTTGCAGTAACTGATTAATTATTAATTAACTTGGAATTTGTTTCAATATTTGCCATTCACAGCTGTTTATGCAGTTTCACATGGAATGATAAGCAACTGTCATGGCGTCATGGGTTCCTGAAAGGAGTTCGTCTAGTATCCAGACACGAACTTAATGTTTATTTATGGAAAATTAATCCCAGTGCATCATGACAAATTGACAGTTACATCTCTTCTTCTACCTTCAACCCAACTATAGGCAACTAATGTTCATCCAGCCACTTGTTTGCATGGATGTTGTGCACAGCTGGTTAGTAAGATGTGTGAGGCAGCTTAGAATCTGTGTTGCATGAGGGAATATTTTATGTTCAGCCGAGTACCTGCTAGAAGATCTCCTGATAAAAGTGCATGGCTACCATAACTATATAATTCTAGCACACTGCGTAAGCTCAATAAATTATAAGAAATCATTAGATAGAACAAGCTAGTTTGCATGTGTATCTGATTAGAGGATGGTCTGTTGTGAACGAGTAGCGACTATACTAAAGCACGAGGTCTCTATACCGCATGTGGTATTCTGTGTCTGTGAGTGCAAGTGTCTCATTTTGTTTTCTAGTCCTACACGGAAGATCCAGCTGAGTTCAAACCCCTTGCCGAAACAGAGTTAGTGATTTATCTCTCAGCTTTGATATATATAATCTTTTGGATCATCTTTGAAGCGTGACAGCAGTTGAAGGTTCCTCCTCCTCATCGGACAGTCGGCATCGGCTGTAAAGCATGTTCTTCCTGGTACATGTCTTATCCATTTCCAGCATTTATTCACAATTGCAGAACCCTCCATCTGAAACTCTCTATCTCTCTCTATTCCCTCATGTTTATGACATAAAGCTGAAAACTTGCCTCTTCCAATCTACATTAGGCTTCACGCTTCCGAATTTGCAGGAAAGTCATTGTAAAGTTGCAGAGGCATAGTACTGCAACAACTGTAAAGAAGACAGCAACAGTAGCAATATCATTAACACTTAAAGCTCTAACAATTATAAAAGCATTGGATCAGCGCCCTTGTAACGGCATGTTCCGTGTTACGGTGGTCTAGAAATTGCCACATTTATCATCATCAACTAAGTTCCAGCCAACCAAAATATTTGCCTTTTACAGCTTGAAGTCTTCTGCCAAAGCAGCCAAACAAATGGAAAATATAAAATAAAACCCTAGCTGTTGTGATGGCTAATTATTGCATCTCAGATTATCAGATATCCAGAAATACAAATATTATGCTATAGGGCTACTGAAAGTGATGGATCAGTGTCAAATAACCTACGACCAAATGATGATAGAAATTACAGCTGTCAATTTTAACTGTAACTATCTGATAGATCTAAGCAAGTGTGTGCTACAAATAGCAATAACATTCAAGTTATAACAAAAGCGAATGGCATTTTAAATATGACTTAAATTATCTCAGGATTGACGTACCATACTCGTTAGTCAAGTAGACACTGAGAAGGGACTTTTACAGTGATGATGATTTAAAGAAAGTTACAGACAATAAAAAGATAAATGGAAGTGGGAATAACATTCCATGTTATGTAGCGTTCAGTCTGATGATTAGGAGATTAGGAAGATATTTGTAATATTGATGTACGATAACATTTTATACAGCACATTGTAGTAGCTCACAATGGTGCTGTGTGGCAGCTATTGGATTGGAATTGTGAGTGAATACGCTTTCTGATTGCCATTGACTGAATCTTTTTTGATTAGTTGTGTTATTTAAATTTAATCACATAAATGTATTTTGACTTTTGCTGCAGTCTGCAGAAGCTAAAGAAAGAAAAACGACAGAAAGAATCGCAGAAGAAACAAAAAGCAGCAGAAAATCGAAAACATCTTTCCAATGTCAGGTTGTCATCTATTATTAGACGTCATTTATTATTAGATGTCATTTATTATTAGACCATTTATTAATAGATGACATTTAATTATTGGATGTCATTTATTAGACGTCAGGTGCATTTGAGGAACTCTTTGTTCTGATTTGATTCTTCATTCAGTGATTATTTGTGGGCTTTCCAGGTATCCAAAAAACCTAAGAACTGCAGTTAGAGATCAGAGTGCTTTATTCTTAATTTTATAGTTATTGTTTTGATCTGTTGACTTGGTTTTGATAACTGTTGAAGTTGACCAGTAGGTTGATTGAATTAAAAAATTTGACTCTATTTTGGTCCTCTCTCTGCTGCATCTATGTCTCTCACACTCTCTGTCTGTCTCTATCTCTGTCTTTCTGTCTGTCTGTCCCTCTCTTACTTCCTTTCTTTTTCTTTGTCTAACGGTTCCTCAGTCTCTATGGTCTTTCTGTGGTCTCTCTCTCTCTCTCTCTCTATCTGATTTCTTTATCTCTCTTTTTTCTGTCTGTCTCTCTGTGTCTGTTTGTCTTGCTCTCTATCCATCTTTGTCTCTTTCTCTGACTCTTTTACTCTCAGCTTCTGTCAACCAGAATCGTAATTTTCCTTGACCACTTCTTTACAAAGTTTGACTTCTCCCTGGACAACTCATTGATTTCTCTCTGAAAAACTCATTGGCTTCTCTGTATGCAACTCTTTGACTTCTCTCTGAAAAAGTCTTTGACTTCGCTCTGAACAACTCTTTGACTTGACTCATTGCTCTTCAATAACCAGTTACTGTGCATTTAGCATTAGAGTTGTGCCTTCATAATGAGGAGTTTACGACTACTCTCACATTTGTTTCACTGATGATTGGCTAATCGGGGAATCTGATTGGTTACAGGGTTGTCCAGAAGAATCTCGTGTTTGTTGTTGGCTTAACACAACGTCTGGCTGAGGCAGACACGCTTAGAAAGCACGAGTATTTCGGCAAATTTGGCAAAATACACAAAATTGTGATAAATCAGAGTACTGCATACGCTGGTCTGCAGGTTAGTTGCTCTCTTCAGATGCGTAATGTCGATGACATTCATTCATTCATTTCTTTTTCTCAATTGTTTATTGTTTATTTGAACCCAACTGTACAGTGTACAAATCAAATCAGAAAATGAAAACAAACAAATCAACAAAAGAAACATTTTATCGAGACAGAGAATAAAATTAGTGGGAACAAAAGGCAATAAGACCCTAAGAGACCTAGGTCCCGCAATGGGCCACCTGTGACATAATATATATATGATGGCGAAAATAGTGATTGAACGATTAAGTATAGCATCACAAAACTTAACTAGCTAACTAATTCATTCTCAGTGTCTTAATGCATTAATTAAAATGCACTATCAATGAATCTTTTATTTAACCAAGAACAAGACAATGACACAACAGCTGGTTAAGTAGAACAACATTGAACATAGTCTTGTCATCGGTCAAAGTACCAATAGAAAGACCCAAAAGGGAGATTGTCCCACTAAAATTGGCCACTTCTAGCGATTTACATAATTTATACTGAATAGAACTGTAAAATGGCTGACATGCACTTGTCATATTACATCATCATATCTTGATTCCATTATTAAACCAAAATATACATGTAAAAAGCTACACATGTATTATATTTCATTCAGGGTCCTAGTGCGAGCGCATACGTGACGTACAATCGGTCGGAAGATGCAATTCGAGCAATCCAAACCGTCAACAATGTTACGGTTGACGGTCGGACGATCAAGGCGTCACTAGGAACCACAAAGTACTGCAGCTACTTCCTACGTGGTCTTTCATGCACGAAATCTGTAAGTCTGCGATATAGTTTCTAATTACACTTAATCTTGCTATCTTTTAGCGAATATGTTGTTTTTGCCGTGGTTGTTTTTATTGCTGACGTTTTGTCGCTGAATGGATAGGTGCCTCAGCCTGTAATGCAGAGTGTACAAGTTCAAGCAACATCGAGCTATAACTCATGCAGTCCCTGTGCCAGGACCTTGAGTAAGGACCTTGAGTAAGGATGTTGATGATTAAGTCTTTCAAAAGCAATTACACAGCACTTGTCATTTAGGTTCTGTCATAATTATGGCCAACAATTGGTCTTGTGTGCACCTCAGAACTCTGATACAGTTATTCTGCTGTATTGGTAATGCTAGTTATTTGTCATTTATGTGTCTGGTGTCTTTTGAAAGTGTTAATGATGTTTCTTTATGTTGTTTCCGTCTCCTTTGCCAATGTTGCTGATCTTTTTGTGCTGTTGTTGGTAAAGTTGGTAAATTGTGATGAATTCCTCTTCAAAAGCTATTGTATGCAATCATCAAGTCTCTTAGAGCAACGATTGAATGATATAGTTCATAATTATGTTGGATATGGCAAATTAATGAATCAAGCAGAAAACAATGTACCGGTGACCATCTAATGGAATTTAAGACGGTTAACGAAAGTTAGGTTTTGTTTAATAAGAAAAGAAAGGCATATTCGGGTCTGAGCTGTTGTGTTGAAAAAGGTACCTTGTTTATATTGCATCAGTTGTTTGCATTTTAATCAGAGGCATAGCCAGAAAAAATGTTGTGGTGGTCAGAAAATTTAACAAATTTCATTCAAATTTCATTCAAAGGTATAATTTCTGCATTGAGAGAAAGTCAAAAGATATTTCTTTTGGGTGCTTGAACCCGTAAAACCCCCTTAAATGCGCCAATGATTTTAATGCATGTAAAATGTATTTACATGTGTGCATACATGCGTATGTGCACTGCGCTTCTTTTGAAGTGTATTGTAATGCTGAATTCAGGCGAAGTATGTTGACCTGATGTTGTGATTTATGTAAGGACTGCATGTATCTACATGAGCATGGAGATGATTCGGCCAGCTTCACAAAGGAACAAATGCAACAGGGGTAGGTATCGTCAATGGCCGAAATGTTTCTCTCTTGACAGTGTACAGTAAGCCATGAATCTTAGACACTAGATTCAGATTGTTTTTGTTATGATGATCACAGTATGAAACTTCTGTTTTTTAATATTTCTTCTAGTCTGTGCGTAGTTGCGTTAACACTGCCTTAGTAAGCAAGTCATAGCTTACATGAAATTGTATCAATGTAGCGGTACGAAAAATGATTTTGATGTTGAATTGTTAGGTTCGAACAGGCTTCTTGAAGAGTTGCTGTAGAAAGTGAACTGCTATCTAGTATCTAGTGTACAACTCTGATTGCAGTTATGATTTAAATTACAATTACAGACATATTTGGTCAATAGATGGCAACATTTCGTAAGAAAACCGTTCTTTCTTCTTTCAGTAAGCACCTAGAGTATGAACAGTTGTTGTATGATGAGTACAATCAAAACACAAAAGGAAATTCTACAGCTTCTTCAATTCCTCCACCGACTTGTAGTACGGAATCTTTGTCCGTTAATGGTGGTCCTATAAAGATTCAGAATACCACCAAGTCATCGGCATCAGGGTAACAGTCCATTTCTTTATATCGTTCTCAGTTCAAGCAGTTCTATTAGCCGTGTTGCTGTATTTGAGCTGTCCAGCAGCTGTTTATTGTACACTCGTTTTGAGAAGAATGCAGAATGATTACAGACATAGTGGTGGGGCATGGTAGTGTAGTGGTGAAAATCGTGGCCTTACAGCCTAAGAGTTGCAGGTTCGAATCCCACCTGCCGCGCAAGGACCTTAAACAAGTCCTTCACTCATAATTGCTTGAGGCGCTTTTGCGTGTTGACTCCGATACATCTTTGGGCTGGGATTTGGACCGCCTCTGAGTAGTAAATGGACTTGAAGGGGCAGTATAGAAATATGTTAATAAAAATAAAATAGTATGAATGAACGATACAGGTAATTACAGGAGTCGAATTTAACCTATAGCAGCCACGCAGGGCTCCCGATTCATAAATACATCTCGATTTACAATGCAGTCTAGCAAATGAAGGATGAGTCACTTTTGGGGATCTTTTCCTGACTTGGGAGTTGAACTCGAGTCGTCTGGATGTCGTGCCAGCATGTATCCAATGCTCCGTGGCCCCTCCCTGCCTGAGTAGACTTCTGCTATTCAGTAGCTTTACTGGAGTAGACTTGTGCTATTCATTAGCTGTACCTGAGTAGTGAGTAGACTTGTGCTATTGGCATACAGAATATATTGATTATTTTGTATGTTGTAAATCTGTGAAGTCGACTTATTCCCCTCAAGGAGTTTTTGCAGTGCTAATAGGGCAAATTCGAAAGCACCGAGAATTTTATGAATTTGATGCACAACTATTAACCCCTTTACCGTGATCCCCGAGTTAACTCGTTCAACGCTAACTACCGTGCAGTGTGATCCCGAGTTAACTCGTCTACGCGGTATGCGTCTATTTGTGGATACAGTACTTATTCCGAATTAAACCATCGTAAGGGATATAATTAAATATAATTATGTTTTACGATAATAATAAAGGCTTTCTTTACTATAAATTAGGTCATTATGATAAGCGGATCAATAAAAATAATTATAAAGTCATACAGTAAACATCGTTGGACGTTGCTGGGGTCGAAAGCGCGGTTTGTTCAACAACGAGACCGACCGTCACGGGCGTTTATTGTTTGACATCGACGATAGTTTGTCTGATTTAGACAATAATAAGTTCTATTGTTATATCATGACATTATGAAGCCAGAAGTACTCTGAACGATGGCAGTTGCTGTTTGCGTTGTCGTGGGATGAAAATTAGTGCCATATAAATTCACCAGAAGCATTTACATGGAAGTGACATACGGTAGTTGACCGCCATACTATGAATTTACATTCCAAAGAAGAATTGTTGGATTAGGCCTTTTACATGTATGCCTATAACTCTGCCAAGCACCATGCAATGCATTAGGACCTAATAGCCTAATACATAGCAGATATGCTAAACTGGTGCTATATGTGATGCGACACGTGAAAAGGGACCACTATGCGGGATTTATTTACCGAGATATAGGCCTTAGAACATGGTCA
>JAQFXW010004179.1:0-11274 GCA_034693945.1 Dendrobaena attemsi
TCTGTCTAGCAGCAGTGTCACTAAAGACTGAAGTGGAGCAAGACTAACTTTAGGAAGACCAATGAGGAGAGAATTACAGTAGCCTATTCAAGAACAGATAAAAGCATGAACTAAAGTAGTGAAGATATGAGAAGAGACAGAGCGTCAGATGACCCTCAGACGCCTAAGGTGAAAGTATGAGGAGCGAGTGAGATTGGCAATGTGCTCTTTGAAAGTGAGTGTGTAGTCCAGAATAACACCCAGGTCTCGAACACATGACAAGAAAGAGAGGAGTGGAAACTGTTCAGATAGAAGTGAAATTCTAGCTTTTGAAGTTGCTGAGATGTACCAAACCATATTAACTGAGTTTTGGAAGCATTTAAGGAAAGACGGTTTGATGCCATCCAAGAATGAAGGAAATTGGATAGAGATTGGGGATTTTTGCAACTGTGAAGAGTTGGCCTGATGATCATGGTATTAACAACCCTGCCATTAAGAGGTTAAATGTGTGACAAAGATGTAGACATTAAAGATGTCTAGCATTGTGTTAGAATTAAACTTGTGTTAGATTATTTGTTAAGTTGCTAATTGACAGAAGGCACAAATTTAAGAACTTTAATTTAAGTCCGTCAAACCTTTCGAGATTTGTCTTAAATTTTATAAACAGCAACAGTAGCCAAATTACCACGATGTCCTATAGCCGTTTGGAAATATTGTTAAGTTTGTCAAAGTTATGAATGTTTGAGATGAAGTACGGTACTCAAAATGGAAAATTTCCAACATGGCAGTGATGTTGTATAGGCCTAAAATCCTCATCTTCCTCGCAATATGACAACGAAGATCAAATTAGTGCACCCCAGGATGGACACTTGCACCAACTGAGACCATTAATAATGATTAATGAATTCAAAATGTGTGAGCGGGTCTTAACTTAAGGAGACGTTCAGCAAGGACATGCGTCTTGCGTGTTCCAGCCACCGCTGCGTCTCATAAGCGCATCAATCTTCTTTCGCAGCTTTTTCAAAGATGACAGATACCAGTTTCTGTTTGAAAATTCATTCACAAACCTCTTTGCACCATAGCCCTTAATTTTCTATCTGCAATAATTAACATTTTATTTCTTCTGTAAACACCACGTTTCTTTGCTGTTTACACCAAAACAAATGACGTATTCCATCGATGTCATCGATGACGACGTCACCGCATCTGAGTAAGTGCCTGTGTTGAAAACTATTTCACCCGATATTTTGTAATATTCAATATCTTTGCTTGTATTGTGTCAATTTAAGTAATATTTGGCAAGCATATTGCAAAAGGGTGTAGGATACTGCACATAAAATTTTATAGCTATTGGTTTAGTTTTCAAGGAGTTATTGACAAACGTTTAGGGGCTACTTTTCATCGGGACACAGTGCAGAATACTTAATTGTTTAAATTCTGTATAAATGCACTTGTCCAGAAAATTTTAAATGAATAATTTTGTATTAATAACTGACATTTGTGTAAATTGTGTCTTGTAGCTGACTTTAGTCGAGCTGTCAGAGCATGCACTGGTCAGAAGCTGAATAAGCATTTGATCCATGTTGTCTTCCAGTTGTTTGACAGAGATGGAGATGGTAAACTCAGTCAACAGGAGTTCCTCTCCGTTATGAAAGATCGAATCCATCGGGGAGCTAAGGTTCAGTATTAATTTGCTGAAATTCTTGTCTCATTGATATGAGATTCTTTATCTATTCTAACCTCCTCATCTGTGAGTTACGATAGCAACATTATACAAATGTGTGAGGCAAGGTGTTCCACGCATAATAGATGACTGCATGCAAACTTATAATCCTTTTGGACAGATGATATGTAATATTATATCTACATGGCAAGTGTCCTAGGACAATCGCTAATGGAATTTATGGAATATATTAATATTCCATAATTTTTTCATTCGGTTGCAATACAAATAGATGATAGAATGATCAGAAATACACTCCCTTCCCAACTCAAATTGGTTGGGAGCTTGAGGGTATTTCTATATGACTCCTTATGTACGTTTCAGTGTCTGTATGGCTATGGAGTCTGTCTTCCTCCATTTCTTTCTCAATCTGGCACACCATCAGACTTGACATTTAGGGCCAAGAGGAAAAAGGAAGGTGCTAAAACTATCTCTCATAATTATGATCGCAAACCCTCAAGTTTATCTTTATACATGTGTTTTTACATATATGTGTTTATATATGATAATTTATTCCCAGCTTTGTTCCTGTTCAGGTGATTGCCGGAGGACAATGGGAGAGCTACAAAACTTGTGTGAAGAATGAGATGAGGGTATCATAGAGACCAACCTTCTTTGGCTGCTGCAGAATGTCTTCTGCATTTATACGTTACTGGAATTTCATTACATTGGATCCTATCATACTAATATTACTTCCAAATTGTCTTGCTTCTCTTGATTTTGTCATTTGTGATTTTTTTGTAAAAAATTTACTGATTAGTCAATGATTAGTAGTCAATTCAGCAGTCATGAGCAATAATTTTAATAATTTGTTTTATGATAACGAATTTTGTATAGAGAACACACATTGATTGCAAACATTCACAGATTGCAATAGAATTTGTTAACAGAAGGCTAGAAGGCATTACTTATTGATAATTTTTTTGATATAATTATAATCTTTTTGTTTATGGCTTTGCAGTAATAATTATTTGTGAATATTTAAGCCATGCATCTATACTTGTATATTTCTGTGTATGCCTTAATTTAGGAACAGTATACTAAATAACATACATAGGGTAACATATTTGTAAAGAGGTCTGAAACGATACCCTCCCTAAAAGTAAATACCAGGACTTGTGTGCCTTGTTCAATGTTTTGTGATGATTATAATTATTCTTGCATTTTAATTTTAATGTGCTGTTGTTAAGTACATTTGTAACTCATTATGAGTTTGTTTTGCTCTCCTTACGACTGTCCGGTTCACTACGTGTAATAGTAAATCTGGGAAACCAGCCTTTGCAAATATTTTAGAAATTTTCAATGTTACAGAAAGAGGTTTTAGTCAAAAATTATAAGACATTCAAGGTGAGATGCTGTTACAGAAAAAATAAAATCAAGATGGGGCCCAGTTTGTATAGTGATTTGTGTGTTAAATGCATGTGTGTCGACTTACGGTACTATCTAATCTATACGTATATAATATGTATACACTTAGTTATCAGTTGATGCCAACGTGAACGTTTGGAGTGTTGTGTTGTGTAGCAGATACATTAATTTACAATAACTGACTGTTTGATTGACGTGCTTGAGTACAATACGTCATATATTATATTATCTTCTGTGGTATATGTTGATTTGAACATTGATATTAAGGTTGAGCTAATAAATATTAAGTTTATTGCTTGAATTAGCTGACTTAATTTAATAATTCTGAGTACATGTTTTCTGATCGTGTATTACTTAAAAGACTGGTTATGATTAAAGCTGATGTCTTTGGAATTGTATAATCAATGACATCTGTGACAATCTATGACATTTTGTGGCACATCTACGACAATCTATGACATTTTGTGTCTATTGAGCACTGTAGTACCATATTACAGTTACTGTTACTATATATTATTTAAAATGTTTAAATCATTCTGTGTTACTGTTAAAATTTGTAGCAAGACTTTGTCAAACTCTAAAATGGTTCAAAATGTTTTTTTAATTGAATAATTAGTTACTGATATTAACTTATTTTCAATTTTGTTATTTTGTTCCATTGTACTTTTCCACCTTGTTTTAGTGTCTTGAGTTCAGTGGATCTCATGATTTCCCTGAACTTTGAGAGCTTCAGAAGTATAAGTGCAAGATGAGTAATCAAAGCAATGTTATTGACCTATGCTCACCGACTTTGCTTCTCAATCACCTTTCAAACTGAATAGAGTACTCTTCAAGAAAGAAGCTCATTCCTGATTCATCCTCTGATATTCTTCTATTCTCAAGTACCAGATGAAAAAATAAATCGGGGATTGTGATTATGATTAAACAGTTTTCCTCCTCTGAAATGCTACAAAGAAGATCTGGATGATGTGATAGGAGATGTGTCATTTAAAATTATCTGTCTTTCACATCATCATCTGGGCATTTTATCCAGGGGTGGAGAAAACCAAGTTTTTTTAAAATGAAAAGTTGTTTTTTTGTTTTTTATGGGTTTTTGGTTGTGAGATTTTTCGATTTCGGATGACGCTGAGAATAAACTCCAACTCAAATTAATTCAGTTGAGATTTCAGACTGATCAAACACAAAATGATAGCAGTTGATTTTATTACAATAATAAGTCAAATCCTGGAATTTAGGCCATTGAATTAATGTTATTAAAAATAATCCTAAAAATTAAAATTAAAAACCAAACTTTTTGGTTTTTTGGATTTTCTGTTTAAAAAACAACTTTTTTCCACCTAGGATGTTATCCGATTTGCTTTATTATATTTACTTAACTTCTTTTGTTTAGTCATAACATAAGATTGGATTGCTGTTGAACTGCTTGAGATGCAGCTAAAGATGACTTGGTCCTAAGCAGCATGCGTAAAAGTAGAGCGGTTGATCATGATTACGTTATAAGCCAAATGATTGCTTTGTATATGTGGATAAATTTCAGGGCTCTTAGTTATTGTAACAATTAATGTGGCATGTGATAAGAATTACTCAGTAATGCTGATTATTTTTGAAAATTCATAAGTAAGAAAGTAAGAATATTCTTTATTTGTCTGCCAGCAAATGCACGACAGCTTACAAGAAGTCATGATAGCAGATTACACAAAATCATATAACATTCTCAAAATGAAATTTCTCTTGGAAAAGGCATCAAATGCTATTTGTTGAATTTTATATTGGTTTGGTTGATCACATTTGAATTATAGTCAATGCAGTTATTAGGTAACTCGTATGTAAGTTATATGTATTGTTTTCGTTACCATCTGTGCTTGCAGTGTTTATCATCTTTTTGCAGTATGTGATTGAAAATATGCCTTAATGTGCTATTTATGATGCACCAGGTTGATCATTTGTTAATTGCTTTGTAGACCTAATTCTAGACTGTTTTTGTACATAATGATTGTTTTGTTGAACTAATATAATCAGGTAGTGTATCAGCTGACAAAGACATTTACTAGTAGAAAGTGCTTTTAGATGAAAATGTGCCTTAGTTGATTTGGCTTTATCGTGAAATTAATTATTTTTATATTCTGAAAATGAGATTTACTTTACCTGGCTTGTAACAATTTATTTGATTTAAATGACAATCATGGATCCTAGAGTAATTTCTTAAAATGTGGATTTATGTTATGCTCCATTTAAAGCCTTAGTTTTATGGAGCTATTGCCAAGGTTTGTAAATCGTAAACTCGACACTTCTAAAGCGCTCTGTAAAGCTAAGCGCTGGGCACCAGCTAATTCACGAGTACTGCGTAAAGTCAAGAGGGTAGTCAATGAGAAAAGTCCGTGGTGGTCCGAGGTCGAGTTCGAGGAGGTCAGGGCAGAAGGAAGAGCAGCTGTTAAGGCGTGTGTCGGGTGTCTTTTAGGACGAGGGTTTGGAGGGGGAGAGTCAGAGGAATCAGGGTACGACAGCCTGAAGAGGTGAAGCTTCAGTTTAGAATGGAAAGCCTTGGGCTGACAGGTAGGGGAGACTGAATCAGGAGAAGTTGGGTGCTTGAGAGGGAGGGATGAGAGGATCAGCAAATTTGGGGAGTTCAGGAGGAAGGTCATTCCAGAGACGAGGTGCAGTTTTAATGATTCCCTTAGATTTAAAAAGTTGGAAGTGTCTGTTAATTTGTAATGGGACAGATGACTTTTTATTGTGGACATTTTATGGAGCGCCCCTTTAAGGTAATCTACTCAGAAGCATTCCTAGCCCAACCCTGACTGAATAAGGAAGTCATAATTATAAGGTCATTGAGGAATGAGGAATGATGTTTAGTTTATTAAAAGTAATTAATATTGAATGCTCAGTGATGAATATAATGGGGAAGAGAACAATGAGTTTTCATGTGAATTTTGGGTTAAGGTAATGAAAATTATCGAGGAGGTAGGGGTCTGCCAGTCAGTGATTATGCACAAGGGTTCGAAACCTTCAAAGAAGTGTGCTGAAGCATCAAGAAAGGTTAACTCAATTCTAGCCCCTAGGTAGGCCTATGAATAAAAAAGAACCATAGTCGCCATAGACAAGGATGCAATACTCGGGTTACACAATTAACTAGTTAGGCCACAGCTAGAATACTGCATTCAGGCATGGGATCCATGGATACCTGAAGCACTACAGAAAACCGATTAAGTTTAAAGAAGAGCCACAAAAATGCCAATGCTTCCACTGCTTGGATAATTCAACAAGATCTTTGGATGGGAATAAGGTTCGGGTGACTTAGAGCAATCGTTTTAATGATTTTTGGGATTTCTTAAAATTGGACAATGGATAAAACGTGCTGCCATCTGCCAGATGCATCAAAATTGTTTTGAATGTAACAGCGTATAAAATGTTTTCTAGTATTTGAACCAAAGATTTAGGAGGTAGTGATTTGAACTAAAGTTCGTAAAAATGGCTTTTTCTTTTGGTGCGACAACTCGTCCTGCTTTTGGCGTTGCCGCTACGACTGCGCCAACAGGACTATTTGGATCTACGACTGCACCAACTACAGGTATTAGTTGATCATGTCATGCGGCGGTTGACTAAATTAAATAGCATTAATTCACCTCAAATACTCCGTCTGTTTTCCAGTTTATCACCTACTTCCATCTGTCCAAGTAGGCCTAACACTTACTCCCACCTTAAGTTGTGTATCGAAAAAACCCAGGATAGAATCTTAAGTCATCAGTCATCCACAACACCCTTCTGTCGATACGCATGACCCTAACCGACCCTCACGATGGGTACCCTGACCCTATTCGACCGGACCGACCCTCACGCATGTCTTGTCAAGACTTGGAATCTCAAGACCTTGAACCTCAAGGCCAAGACTTTTATTTTCAAAACCAAGACTTTGAATCTCAAGACCAAGACTTTTAGTCTCAAGACCATTCAAGACTTGAAATCACTCGTACATACACATGATACAAAAAATTTATGTGGGTGTTTAAAAAATAAATCAGTCCTTTCTTTCGAATAAAGCAAAACAGATTCCAACAATATATTTCTCAAAGTCTGTCACATGAAATACAGTCTAGTTCTGTTGCATTTTATAAACACCAAATCACTTAGTATTTTTGACCAAAATATTATGTGAGCCAAATATTCTATGTGGCCTCGTTAAAATCTCACCATGAGAAAAAAGAAAAAAGATTCTGCAGGTGCAGAAGTGAAAAATCGCTGGTACACAAAGATGCACAAGTCGTGTCATTTAAATCCTCCCATATTTGGTTTCTTATTGTATAATAAGATTTAACGACTTTGAATTCACTGAATAGCAAGAGCTAGAATAAGTCTACAAGTATCCAAAACTTAACAGTAATTAGAACTTCGTAGAACTGCAAGTCACTAATGAATATTATATATAGTGACCTGAATAATAAGTAAGTAGGCTAAGTAATCATGTATTACTGTTTTCATTGACTTTTCAAAAAGTCTTGGGTTTGGTCTTGAAATGTCAAGACCCAGGATTTTTGGCCTCAAGACCAAGACCTTTGGTCTCAAGACCTTTGGTCTCAAGACCTTTGGTCTCAAGACCTTTGGCCTCAAGACCAAGACCAAAACTTTTTGTCTCAAGACCAAGACTTTTTAAAACGAACTTGAGTGCACTCGAGTTCAAGACTTCAAGACCGAGGACAACAACACTGAAAATAACAACGAAAACGATTGTCATTTGACGAATGTGAACACAGCATAGAAAGTGCAGCCATCTCTATGTGTTCTATTTGTCAGGAGTGTTCATGATGGTGGCCGGCGGCATAGTAGCTGGTGTCTTCATCATATTCATTGAGATCGCCTACAAGAGGCATCGAAGACTTCAAGAGAAGGAACTTGAACTGGCCAAGACCGCAGCTGATCGCTGGAGAGGCAATATTGAGGCAAGTTGCAGAACTTTATGATTTATGATTGATTTATGCTTGATTCCGATCACATTCAGTTAGCTACTGACTTACATTGACTAAGTTGAGAGTTAAATATTCAGCCTTCAGAGAGGTCGTTATGAACAGTACAATTGACATCTCGGTTCAGTGCAGTTTTCAAATGAACAAGACGACGTCAGTTGATTAATATGCGTTCAAAATCAGAATCCATTGGAGATTTGAGCGAGGCTAAACTCTGACAAGTCAGACAAAACTAGAAACAGGTTGGGGTGGAAGGAGCAGCTCGAAGAGGAGAGTGAGATGTCCGTTATGTCAGAGTCTTTTCACGTGAAAATGTTGCTTCCTAAGAGCACCAAGTGCCTTCGTCTAGAAATGTCAAGACATTTATTATGATGCAGGCTAGATGCCTCACAAAGTGATGCACACATTTGTACAATCAAGCTGCTCTAAAAAGTGCTGCTAATGCTTATCATCAGTGGAAGATGGTCTGAATGACAGCAGTATGTTTTGCATATGAAAACAATACAACTACATTTGTTTGTGGCCTCCTTCTAAAGTTCAGAAATGCACACACAGCAGTAAAACAGAAAATCGATACCACTTAACAGCTGTGAGTTCAGGACTTGCTTGTTCAAGGTTGTAAGAAATGTTCCTGTTGGCAATTCCAAAGTAGTGCCTCTGAGTTACTTTGAATGTGCTATATTAGGTGTTCTCTACTTTCATTCGCATATATATTATATAGGCCTAGAGATAAGACATTTGAAACCCTGGGATTCTTACAGTTCAGCTTCTAAGTGGGTTGGATGTTTTTTGTACAGAAGCGTCGCACTCTTCGCCGCACTTTGCTCCAATACCAGCAGGACTGTCAGAACCTCAACACTGTGGGGGCGTCGTCAGCACGCGTTGCCCCTGGCGATATGATGAAAGGCATGATGACCAGCATAAGTTCAACACCATCCGAAAGCCCCGCCCACCTGGCCAGATTTGCTGCCAACACTCGTGCACCTGTGGCCGGCTACCAGCCTGTGGCCACAGACAGTAAAGGAAGCGATGATAACATCTGATTACAATGTCGTCATATTTGATTTGATAATGTGGGCGTTTTTAATCTTGTGATATGTGTATATTACAGTATATTACTGTTGTTATAGTTGTTGTAGCTGTTGTTATAGTTGTTGTAGCTGTTGCTATATTTGTTGTTGTTGCTATGGTTGTTGTAGTAGTGTAAACTCGCTGTTGTCTAAGGGGAAAAGAAGAGCAAGCGAGAGAGATGGCCATTGGTATGAAGTGTTTTTGCAACATCCATTTCTTTGCCTTAGAATACAATATGCTGGGTGGCAGGCAGGTCCTTGTCACCTCATCATCTTCCCAGCATCAATGTTCAGACAGTCTGCTGATTGTAGTTTGATATGCAAGAGGTCGTTTGGCTGCATGTGTGTGTGTGCATGCGCCACTCGTGACTTTCCAAACTGTTTCAACTTTGTGAGTTCACAGATGGACTTATTGCCATAACAATATGACGCACTTCAACCATTGAACGCTGTGCATGTAATGAGAGATACTTGAAGACATTATCTTTGTTAGATGTAGATTTCATAATAATTTATTCATTTATTAATTTACACAATGATACATTATGATTACAGACATAGTAGAATGCACGATGCAGGTTAATTACATGAGTCGAATTTAACCTATGGCAGCCACGCAGGGCGCCGCAGGCATTCTACATGTCTCTATTTACAACGCAGTCTAGCGAATGAAGCATGAATCTTTCTGAGGGACTTTCGTTCCTGACTCCGATGTTGAATTCGATTCGTTTGCCGGTGTGTATCCAATGCTCCTCGCCATGGACACGTGTATATGTGAATACGCCGTACAATGCGTATGTGGTACGGTTTTTGGTGGTATGCAGGGAATGCTGTTTGTTCTGTTCTGGTTAGCTGTCAGCAGTGTTTCATTTTAAATCATTGATTGTTCTTGGTACAGGTCTTTGATGTTGTTACTTGTGACTTGAATTTAAAGTCTATTTTAATCGTTATATCTCTAATGTGTTGTGATTTAATGAGAAATATATTTGGATTAAGGCAATTTAAAGTTTAAAAAGGAGAACCAAAGCAAATCCTATATCTAATCAGATCCGTTATTGGTAGAGATGTAGATGGTGCTTCAACTTCTGCTGCATTGCAGTGATGCTTCTCAGGCAGCAGCTGTCCACAGGAGCCTGCTTTTGGTTTCTCCAACCTTTCGTTGCAGTCATGCAGTCTGATTGCAATAGACCTCTTATTTTTTTACTCTCCACTGATGCCTTGTGATAACAGCGCTGTGGAAGTTAGTCATTGGATTAAAATCTTCTAGTCATATACTCTAGTCAACTTGGCATATTCAATGATGGATATCCACTATCCAAGAAAATCGTGGTATTGCAGATGTTTTAATTTCAGACTGTCCGTAAACGCTTGAACACTTTTTTCTGAATAGTTAGGCTATGACTTTTTTACTGACATTGTTTTCTGCTCTTAGTGATTAAATAATGTTGTAATTTATCATAATTGCTTATTATTGCTAATTGCTTCTAATTATTGTTGTATTCATTCCATTGGTAAATTTCGTCTACTGCCTGACGTAAGCGGCCTTAGATATGGCCGATCACACCATCCTTCTGCAGCGGCTTTCTATCACCGTATAGGCTACAGCCTATCTTGGCCTTTTAAAACTGGCTTACCTCCTTGTCCTGTTGTACTTCCTGTATGGTCATGGGTAGTGATATGGATGATCCCAAGGTCCTTCTCGGCCCCTGCCCCAGTTGGATTGCCGCAAGTCTCCGTCGTAGTAGCCCCTTTATTACTCTACATACTCTACACTGCTGACATAAGTGAGTTTGTGGCTTCCTGTGAGCTTCTAAGTCAGCTTTAGCCTATGCTGACGACACTCAAACCTACCTGTAGAACTCTCGTTGGGCTTACGATTGCCGATAGTTAAGCTATTTGTACTATTCCCTTCCAAACTCCAAAGGTCCTAGCAGCTGAACCTCATCGTGGGGGAGGGGGAGGAGAAGTAAGGATTGCCTGTCCTTGCCCACCACAGCCATAGAGGGGCCTCTGTGGCTGTGGTGGGCAAGGACTATGCAGACGGCTATGAGCTCCGTTACGCCTTCGCCTTTTATGCCTCAAAGACCCGAGGCAACAGCTATAGCTAAGGTTAACCTTGGCTCCCTTGCGGCTGAGTTTCCATCTATGATGTTATCTATTACAGTGCGAGACTTAT
>JAQFXW010004180.1:0-11274 GCA_034693945.1 Dendrobaena attemsi
AATTCCAGTTTTTAAGTAAAATTAGTTCCATTTCAATTTTAAAAACACAACACCTGCAGCTTTTATTCTGGCTTTTATATAGCCAAAATTTCAAATGTTGCAGTTAAGTTACGCTTAACTCGGCTTAAGTTTCTGAAATACTTTAATGCAACGTCTGATTTGTTTTTAGCCATTGATAAATAGACTTCGTATGTAGATCTCTGTGCATCCGCTGCAGATGTGCTAGGAGATTACTAAAGTGCTTGCCTGAAAGTTTTTGCGACACATTCAAGACCACTGACTTTGTCTTGAACCAAGCATGTTGTTTTCCCGGAAGTTTCGTTGTATTAAGAAAACTCCCAAAATAATTATGTCTATACCTCTCATTTTCCCGCTAACATTTTAAACTTGACGAATAAATGGCCGGAAGTTGAACCAACGATTATAACCGGGCGTACCAACACATACTGGTAGCTGGATTATCACAAATTGACTTTGACGGCTCGCGACGCATATTGACCGTCTGTTTTGCATACGGCTGTAGTAATGTGGCACGAAAATTATTGTAGTTTAATAATTTCCGTTCTGAAATAATTACTATTTCATTTCCTATTTCCGATCTTTTTACTGCATTTCCGTTTTCGTTCTATTCTCGTTCTCAAAATAATTCAAAATTTTGTTCTTATTCACGTTAACGGAAGTCGATAATTTTACTTCTAATTCCTGTTTCCGTTAACGAAAATATCACTGGCAGTGATAATGAATATCTATTGCAGTAATGGTATTGGAATGCTTCCACTTATCACTTGGACATGGCTCACTCCAATGCTTGTCTCCAAACAGTCGAGTAGTCTGCGGGAACGAAGACAAGGAACTTGATCCCTACTGAAATACGCGTCTAATAATAATGTCTTCATTTTTAACAAAATTACGTACAAAACTATACATTTTTCCCCTTACTTCAATGTGACTGACATTCATAAAGTGTATTTACAGCAAGTTGTTAATTAAGACTTTAGTCCAGTTTTGTCAGTGGAACAGAAGACATACTACAACAAAGTATTGCAATGTTTAGTAACTATCTCATGCGGGTCAGAATTCATTTGAGGATATAGAATACAAAGATAGAAAATATAAAAGTATGGGACTATGGGTATTCCATTAAAGTGCGACTAATATCCCTTTTACGTTTCCTTTGTTTTGATCCCTTTGACGTATTGCTTTAAGTTGTTGATTTGTTTCTTGGTTGCAATAAAGCGATCTTAATTTTATTTTCAGGTGTATGTTGGAAGAGCAGCTTTATATGTAAACTATAATTTGCAAAGTGCATCCTTCTGTTTCTTTGACTATCTGTTTGATCTTCTATAATTTTAGTGCAGGCACAAAATAAGGCATATTAACACTTTATAATGGGCCCAATTATTGATTGCCAGGCATGGCCAATACCAGCCAAAGAACCAAACTATCAACAAGTTTATTATTTATGTCTTTAACATCTTTTGTTCAAGGAATAAAAAATGACTATTCCTTTAATGTGTTTCTGTACTATCATATCGTATTGCACTGTTAAATCACCTTCAGTGCAAAACTGAAACAACATAGGTATACCAGTGATCTATAGCATATAGGACCGTTCAAAGTTGTCCCCACTACTAAACAGCACACAATTTATGACATGACTCAGAAAGAAGTGTTACCTTGGCTTGACGACAGTTTTCCAAAGGTCCAACAATGTTGAACCACTGTCGCATGGCATTCTTATCATCTGTTTCCTTTGCTTTGATGTCTTCATTGATTGTTACACCATACAACGACACAAGCTTCTCCCTCAAACCGTTGACATCCTTAACTTTGTCTTCACTTACAGAAAATTCAAAATTTCCACGGTTCCCGTATTCTTCATTGTCACTATCTTCATCTTCGTCGTCGTCTTCATCATCATCATCGTCATCAATGGTAATCACTGCTTCGTTATTCTTGCTTGAATCCATTTAATAGAATTCAGAAGTTCCTCTAACACAATAGCAAGCATATACACATACTATTAGCATAATAATCAACCCAGTACAAAAAACATATCACACATGTCTTGGTGACACTCTGGTTCATTCTCAGGTCATAGTCTACGTTTGTATCCTATATTATGGACACGTTATAACAGCGGTGGGCAACCTGCGGTTATACGACCAATTGACCACATGTGGCCGTGAGAGGAAAGATTGGTGACCGTGGACACTTGATCCAATTGTAATGCATTGGAGGTCGTGTGTAGTTTAAATATAAAATTTAATTAATAAGCAACTTGCTTTTCACTGGTTTAAAACCGACTTAGCGTGATTCAATTATAGTTGTGGCTGTTATATACTGTTATATACTTATAACAGCAACTCTGATCACACGCGTGTATATATATATATATACTTGCACACAAACACACACACACAGATACACACACACAAGCACACACTCTGATACATATCTGTGCATGCACCATTTGAGAAGGCATTAAAGCCTGTGACCGGACAATTAGGAGACGGACAATTCGGAGATGAGCAATTCGGAGACGGACAATCGGAGCGACTAAAATCCAAAAACATCATAGGAGTGGTCGGCACCTGTAAGAACTCGCACCCTCCAGAATCATCCGCTAATTATCTGAGCCCGATTGTTCAACATTCATTGACTAATACTAGGCGGCGCTCCAATAGGACTTTTCAGCAGATGAAATTGTCGTTGTCACCTCTCATACAAATAAAGTAAATAGCACCTGTCTTATGAAGTAACAAATAGCCAAAAAAAAAACTTTGTAGGAATGGCCGGCACCTGTAAGAACTGGCACCCTTCAGACTTATCAATCGCATGAACATAGAACACATCCTTGCAGGAGAAGAGGCTCCTCTGGGAAGAAATATAGGGATCTGGACCGTCGGTTGCGCAGTGTGACCCTCGACTATGGAAACCGCACATACATCGATTACTTGCGCAGATGCAGCCATAACATCAACTTATTGGAAAAAATCACTAGAGACTAACCCAATAATCCCTGTTTGGTAACCATTTTGGTTTATGTATTTTTGTTATAATTTAAGGACTTGTAACTTGTGATAAAAACTTCTTTATTGCGTTTAGAGTAAGAACAGTAGTGCAGAGTAGTAGTGTGCTTAAAATTTCAGTTTCATTGAACATTTCTTAGATTAACGTTGCTTTTCTCAACTCTTAGAATGCGAATAAATGCTTGTTATTGAACTCAGAGTAATTTATGAATAGCGTTGGATATCTTCGTACTTCACCACTCCGAATTGTTCGTCTCCGAATTGTCTGCTCCAAATTGTCTGTCTCAGAATTGTCGTAGCACTCATTTTCCGAATGAGTTAATTAGGCATCAGCCTCTGCGATATATGACATAGAATATATCTTGCATTGGATTGAATAAAAAGCATGGTTACAAAAAGACTAAGAACTTAGAAGTAGTAATGATTGATTTGTTGGTCCGCTGGTTGCTTGTGACCAGAATGAGGAAAAACTGTCGCATTCATCTGATGATCTGATGTATTCAAGTGCTATCTTTATAGCTTAACTCTTTAGTGTTTAAATATTGATTCAATCTGATTGTCAATAATGCAGCTTAGATAAATTTCAGTAGTCACTTTTTATTAGTGGGCTGTATTGTACAGTTGTCTGCAATAAGAACTAATGGCTCCATGATGACTTTATTTTCTGTGGCAGTACAAAGTTCATTATTTTTTTACTCTATTCAAGAGCACTGCTGTAGCAGATATGTGAATGCTTTATGATTATTATGTTACATTTAATTAAATTAATCAGACCACATGGGTGAATTAGAAGCAATGAGCAGTTGTATCTGGACTTGATGTGCCCTCGTGCGTATAAAAGCTTTTAATTGTACATATATTTCTTTTTCTAAAGGTCCACAACTGCAAAGAACCTGTTGCGTTTGTGTGAGAGCTTCGGTGGATGGCATCCCGATCTTCTGTCATCGCGTCGTCTGGCAATTGATTCCTTCCTTTCTGCGTTCTACTACTTCCAAGGTTTTCAGAGGATGTTTTCCATAAGGATAGTTTTGGAGCTGGTCTTGATCAGCTGTGTTAATATGATTTGGTTTGTTGACTGTAGCTCATATAAGGCAATTCCTGCATGCTTGGAATCCCACTGCAGCTACTCAGTACGTATTTGGTGATAATAGTGCAAAGTATTTTGTCTCCGTTAAAGTGCTGAACTTCCCTTTGGTGTTTTCATGTGTTGATGCTGCCTTGAGGAAAAGTGATAGATATTGAAATGGTCTCACATGGTTAATGTTTCTTCAATTTCTTACGATGACAGACGGACAGTGCTAGGTGTCTTACTCTGAACTTTTGCGGTTTTATTGATTTGGATTAGCAGTAAACTTTAAGTTGTGCTTATGCTATTGTTGGTGATTCAGCTGGAATGGTGTTCAACCATAGGTGGCATGTCATTGACTTTATCCTATCTCTCTTCAGGATTTTTTGATAACTTAAAAAGTAATCCTTGTATAACTTACAAATAATCCTGTTTATTACTTACAAAGTAGTCCTTGTATAACTTACAAAATAATCTTTTTATAACTTACAAAATAGTCTTACTTACAAAATGATCGTTGTATAACTTACAAACTGGCCAATAAAGTGCCTGGTGGCATTTAAAGGAATCTTTAAAGGCACCTTCCCTGCACTGCAAGAAGACGAGGCCTGATCCTCCAGACATTACTCCTGCTCCTAATATATTTTTAAATCTCAAGGGATCATTGATGCCTTGGGTAAAAAATTAATATTCACACTTTCTGTCTTTCTCAAATATGTTGGTACAGATCAGAAGCACATAATGATTCGTGGTCCGCAGATGGCTACAATTTTTGCCAATCGACCTCTGGAACCATTTGCATCACAAGAAGCCGTTGATGAATCTGTTATGTTTGAGCTACCAGAACTGTTTCCGCTTGCTCCGACAATTGACCTTTTTAAGCAACATGTCTGGAGACCGGAGAACATCACAGGTGAGACAGAAAGCATCGGTTCTAAATGTTTCTGATCTGGGTATAGGACATCATTTGCTGCTGATGAGTTGATGGATGAATTTGATTACTGGATTATTAATTTGCATTTTATAACATAGTAATTCTGTAGACTGCATTGTAAGAAATTATTATCATGTTTAGGCATTTTTTCACACGGAAGTGTCTGTGTAGCCAGAGATTTGTGTGCATTAGTTTATCTTTATACTGTTTTCAAGATCTGCTTGAAGATACATCTTGTCAGCCAAAATGATACATGTACAGTTGAATATTCCACCTGTTCATATGCAAGTGATAAAGCATTGAATAGCTTGAACAGCATAACTGGGTAACTGGGTATTGTGGATAATGAGTATTCACTTTTATTGCTTTTTAAAATTAAAAATATGGGTCTGTTTTGTGTAAAAGGGTTTAGAAATGGATTCGGTCATCCGTATCCTCACACAACAATCATGTGCTATGACAACTCCTGGACCGTGTCACAGTATAACGCCAAAGCTCTCATGTTCTGCTTCGGCCATGCCCTCACCTCGGCTAAGCTGAGATTTGGGGTAAGTGTCTAATAACAGTGTTGCTGACATAATAGTATGTTTAAGCATTACACTATTCGACTTCTGCAGTTTTTGTTTCAAAAGATGATCTGAAGCATCAGCTATTTGAGGCAGCGCAGAACCTAATTTTTCTTTCCCAAAGTGTGTGAAGCTGTTTCTTGACGTCTGATCTTCCGATCAACAGCGTATAGTCAGTGCATTTTTAAGTGAGTTCGTCAAGGCCTAAGGGCAGTTAGGGCACCAGTGGACGAGAAATTTGAAACATGCACCTCAAATGGGATTTGAATATCTGATGTCGAGGGTTGAGTGCTAACCACTTACATCCCCATGTGTTTTACATGAACTGGAAATGCTGGGAGGAGACTGAGCAACGCTAAGAATTGTCTATGCTATATTCTTGGAAACAATTTGTTGTGTCTGTGACAAACATGACATTAAGGCTTCTACATTATGCACTTTCTAGGCAGAAGTCAAGACTTTACCTGAACCAATTTCAGTTCAGTGCGTCTTAACCAACGGAATCAAGTTCCACTTCGCATGCTTTCAACTGAACACTCTCGACTTCAGCTCCAATCGTGGCATAAAAAATCTCGTTTGGTTTGACTCGGACAACGCTCTGTGTAATAAGATTCTGCCAGAGCGAGCTATGCTTCGAAATACCAGGTACGAGGATTACGATCCAGAAGTTTTCAAAAAGTTCCTAGCTCTGTACATCAATGGAGGACGTCTCGAGATTCCTACGTAGACCAGCGACTGTTAACTTTATGAACAGTGTAAGTGACGGCAGCGAGCTGGAGCGAAGGAAATTTGCTGTCGCTGCCCTGAATTCAAGTTGTATGTGTGGAATACTATTTCATTTAACTCCAGATGTCGTATGACATAAAAGTGGATTTGGTATTTTAAAGCCTAGGGATGTGAAGCCTATTCGAACTTTTGTTGCTTGTTGTTTACATCTACATTTTCTGTGCTTTGTGACAGAGATAATCTGCAAAGCTTCCTTAAGAATGAGGCAATGTGCTATTGTACTTGTACCGTGAATCCGTGATAACAATGCATGTATAATATATATTATATAATATATATTATATATATTATATATATGCATTGTGTACTTACACAATCACTGGTTTTATTTATGTTACAGTAATGCAACATGACAGATGATATAGCTTAATCGCTTCCGCTGTGAATAATACAGACTTTTTTTATTCTAAGGCAAGATGGCCGATTGGTCAGAGCCCGTGTGCAGAAGTTATTGTGTAGGAAGAATAAGTCCTTTAATTACAGCTGCTCTGCACTATAGATGTTACATGAACACATCTGACATTTAACCCTTGAACCCAGAGACCTTGAAAACTGTATTGGGTTCAAAGGATTAAGAGGGCCATATGATAATGCAATTGTTTTGTATTGTTCAACCAAAAAGCAACTTGACAGCATCAATTTCTTTGCTTTGACAATGATACACATTACACAAATGGACTATACATGATAAACAATGTATCTAACTGTGTGAATAATTACTATCTTAACATATTTAAATTAAAATAATATTAGAGAATTAGGACATTCTGTGGAAAAATGTTGCATAGAACGATTAACGTGAAATAATGTATCGAATCATCACTTGACTGTTGATGCTGCAGAGGTGTAAGAGGGCTTACAGCAGAGGAAAGAAATGAATAAGCAGTGAATCAGTGACATGTAGAGGGAACAGGGTTGCATCAATCTGGGCACAAGATCCGGGGTGCTGTGATCAGCATCATTGCCTTCCAAAAGCTCCCTTCCGACGGCCAACTGTGCATCACGCAAATAATTTACAACATGCCTATGAAGTGCAGGCCCCTAGAAACCGAGGGCCTGGTGCTGCAGCACTATAGCACAACACTCTTGATGTGGGCGTAACAGGATATGTGAAAGACTTGTCCACGAGTAATGTTGGAGGAAACATGGATTCATGAATAAAGTGAAGTTGGAGTTATACCATATTGGCTAGTTAGGTTAGTTTGCTGAATTTCCGCCAGTATCAAAATTGACTGTAGTGGATTAATAACAAGATTTCTTTCTCGGTTTTTGAAGAATGATTTAAAATCATAAATTATTGGCAATTCACATTATCACAGAAGATCAGATTTTAACAGTTCCCTGGCAACCTGAACAGTGAACAGAAAACACTTGTGTGCTGACTAAAAACCTTAAGCAACATCGAACACCGTCATTCAGAGCCTTGTTAGGAAGTCTTGTTGCACACTGTCATTTTTTAAAGCTAAAGTTAATTGAAATACTTTTTCCTGTCTGCAGATTAATTATACTTGAGCATGTCATAGAAAGGCACCATTGTATCGTCACAATATTTTACCAATTAATTAGTGTTGCTTATAATATCTTACTAATTAATCGTGCTCGTTAAGCATTTATCCATCACATAGAAAATAGTCTGCGTTTAGGCCGACACTTGGTTATAACGAAGCCCTACTGAACTTTTTTCTTATCGTTGATGTCACTGACATCATCTCTGATGTGCTCCTGTGGATGTCGTTTCTTGTCACTGGTGTCACTGACGTCATCTCTGACGAGTTCCTGCGGGTGTCGTGCTCCCATCATCCACTCGTTGAACGTTTTACAGCAGACGGCTTTCTCTATCCCAATCGAAGCAGGATAATGCCACAGCAAGCCAAAGAACAGTCCCATTAATGTAAGGAAAATGAGATGCCCAAGTACCATGTATATCTGAAAACAGGATGAACACCCAACGAAGTGAAATGCGTAATTGAGTATGTGTACCAAATAATCTGATATGATCAAACAAATAAATCTCGTTGCTGTAACAAGAATTTTAATATGTTATGAGGTCAAGACAGATCCAAGTTTTAATTCCGCTTTCGAAAATGACCTCATTCAGGGGCTACTATTCCTATACCAAGAATTTCTTAATTAGTTTGCTGTCTCCACGCTCATATCCGGAGCGGAAAAGCGACAAAAGTTCCAAATGCTATCTCGGCAATAGTAAACATCTGAAAATCAACTTTTTACAGAACGGGTTTTGCCTTAGTCATATTAAGTATCTGACGTAATGACTGCGAGGCTAAAACTAGAGAACCATCTTGGTCGACTAATAATCTGAAGTTTTTCAGTGTTTAATCTAGTTTCCAAGCTCTGGGGAGTGTGGGCTGGGGGGACAAAACCATGTCTAAGTCTGAAAAAGGTTGATGACCTTTTTTAGTCATTGCCTGTTTTTCATAAAATTAATGTTAAGCCTTAAAAAGTTGATGACCTTTTTAAGTCCCCCCGGATGTCAAAATTCCATTTAAAAAGCCTCTTTTACCAATACTTATTTTTTATTATGCTATACGTTAAATACACCTATTACAAATTTTTATTCTCTTCGTTTTCTATGGGGGAAGCTAATCCTGGGGGACTTCCCCATGCTGGTCTAGATTAAACACTGATTCCCAACATGTCAAAGTGCACTGAGCAATTGTGGGTGAAGAACTTACTCAAGGCTCATATGCAGTGGCTTAGGTCTGAATCAAATCTATGACGCTCCCGCTGTGAGCTATCCCACTGCACTAGAACACCCACAATGCAATGGCCTCACAGTACATCGCCAAGCATGCAGCCTTTGTAATTGTAAGCTTTAATTTATAAAGCGCCTCTTAATTCAACGCTAGCTCTTACCTGCTACAGTAGCGTTATAGCCTGAACCTACCATGTGGAAGTCGTGGATGTAAAGCAGTATGCGATTTGTGTAGACTAGTCTGAAGATCATCATTGCAGATGTACAGAACGATATGTAGACAAGGCGGCTAAGTGGCAAGAACAAGTCCCAGCCCAGAAATCTTCCTATCAAACCTATGGTTAAAAGTAATTCAGTTCTGAGTTCAATTCTATTTGTTTGAGAGACATATCTAATAAGGCAGAAAACACAATAACACACACACAGAAGCAATTTGCATCACTACTGATTATTGTTAGTTTATAAAAGCCTACACGTTATATATAGTATAAAGACGCCTGTTATCTATAATATATTTACTCAGGTCAAGTGACAAGCTCTCGACGTATCGGCGAAACCGATACAAAAAACAGTTAGAAATCCAACCAACGTTAGCTAACACTACATCGGAAAACTTTATCGCAAAATACAGAGAACACCAGATTCGATGTATATGGTAAATAGGGACAGAATGCCACGTGACCCTCTCATTTTCAACAATAAGAGAATGCCTCAAAATTTCATCAACATTTTGAAATTTTTCAAATGGGAAAAAAATTCAAGATCATATTAAGAAGATTATCAAGATTGCTCAACAATGTTGCAACAACGTTTCACGATCTTGGAAAATTTCCCAAAGGTTGTATGTAACCAGAGGTTAATGTAGTGACACGCTAAATTTATGGTTTGTATTTTTAGGCGTTTCTAATGTAGCGAATGTTATAGCGCAAGGAGGACCTTGCACCGTTAGGAGGAGGAGCAGAAGGAGGATAATGAGGAGGCTGACGTAAAGGAGAAGGACCAGAGGGAGGACGAGGAGGAGGAGAATCTCTATATGGGTGCCATCGGCAACTCAACGACCTTGTATAGTAATAGCAATATAAAGACGACGAATCATAATACCAAATGTGAGGGTATTTACCTCCATGTCCAGTGCTACATGCGAATACTATCCATCCCAGTCCAACTGCCCATGCAGTCCGTGCCAGCGTGTCGTAGGCAACACGGCCTGCATCAGTCCAGAATTCGCCCCCTTCTTTGAATTCTGAATAGCTGGAAAATACGCATGCAGCCAGGGTTGCAAGAGCAACAAGCCATCCAACCAAGACTAGCACCTGCAGTTGACAAATATAGCAATGCATAAAACAAGCAGCTGTGACACTGAGAATGCCGAACCACTGTACGTTTAGAAGCCATGTGTAGATGCATTTGTGCAAGCAATTGAAATATGCCTTCCAGATTGCTTATGTTCCTGCACGGTGCTGAACCTATTCAGAATGCCAAGAGACTTTACGTTTTTGAGAAGCAGTTTAAAATATACTTGCTGTTTAGTTACCACAGTACTTTGAACGGATCTGAGTGTTTGTGCCTAGCACTCACTGCTCATTGAATGAGGAGGAAAGAAGAATCCCAGCGGCAGACATGAGCTGGCTAAGAAGAGTAGCACTAGCAGAAATAACCAGATGAGACAAGATCCAAGATGATGTAATCTGGAAATATTTGGAACAGTGGGTAACACTGGTGGTGGGCCGTGATAGTGTAGCGGTGAAGGTCGCAGCCTTGCAACCCAAGGGTTGCAGGTTCGAATCCCACACGCTGCGTAAGGACCTTGAGCAAATTTTTCACTCACAATTGCTCGTGGCGCTTCAGCGTGTAAACTCTGTCACACCTCCAGGCTGTAGTCGGGACCGCCTGTGAGTAGTAGGAGACTTGAAGGGGCGGTATAGAAATGTGTGAATAAATAAATAAATAAAATGCTATACATAATGCAGTCCTAGTAGCTTGGTGCCAACCATCATAGAGCCAGACTACACTAGCCAGCCACTATCTTTGTGTAGAGTTCATACCCACACATCCGACGAGCCTTAACGTCGTCAATTATGATTGTACTAGCTATAACCCGTCAAAAATGACGGTGTTTTTAAATGTCGGAACATGATACAGAGAGTTCTTGAGGAAAACTTTTAAATTCTGATGAT
>JAQFXW010004181.1:0-11272 GCA_034693945.1 Dendrobaena attemsi
GGAGAAAACCATTAGGCCTCCGTGTCAGTTCGTGGTCACCCCTGATAATTTTAGTCGAAATAGATCAGGACGTGACACCTTGCCTCTGGACAACCCTTATGATTTGACGCAGCGCTCGAGAATTGGCTGGTGCTTTTCGCTTGGTCTCCCTGAGCGCTCTAAAAGTTTCGAGATTACGATTACCATCACGATTATCCTGACCAAAACAGATTTCTCACAACCAACGTTAGAACAAAATCAACGTTCGAAGAATAGAGGAGCATTGTTCAAATTAAAGTTCTCTTGTATTGTTTGCTTCAGTGATCAATAAAGATATATTGATTTGATTGATATTGATTTGATTTGATTTGATTTTGTTACACAGCGTGCAGTAGCCTAGGGGACTCGATCTAGGGAGGCGATTATTTTCTATCTCCCTCAGTCTTTCGATCAGTAGACCTATGCCAATTTTTAATCCCGATTTTCGCCCCGGATCGGGATATAAATTGAATATTATTAAAGATGAACGCAGTCATGATAAACCTATAACGTAAACTCACGCGTTGACCCATGTGATATTTATTTTAATGCGAATTCGAATTTTCTGAACGTAAGCGATGACATACAGGGAGAACCAAGAAAGCAATCATCTAACGTTTTTTCCATATTATTTCGGTCCAAAGTAGGAATGTTGAAATAGAAGTTTGCCGGCTGAAAGGCTATTCATGCTTAAATGTAGGCCTAACTGCCAAATTTTATCAAAATATTTCAAACATAGCAAAAGTTATTCAATTCTTAGTGACGTCATCCACTGTTTATTGATGGATTGAATAATGTTTTACAGATTTTGCCAATATTATCGCCAAAAGTAAATATTTTAAAATTAAATTCCACAGGTTAGAGGTTCACATTTGCAAATAGGGATGAAATTTTATTGAAATATTTCAAATGCAACAAAAGTTACAACCCTTTTTGTGGGAAATTTGTTGCATTTCGCGTTTTCATATCATCCGAAAACAGTGGGTGCACTCATTAAAGTACTGCAACTTTTGTTGCGTTTGAAATATTTCAATCGAATTTGGTCTTATATAGGCCTATGCATTACATTTAAGCAAATAAAATTTTAGTTTAAACAAATTACGTTTGGCGGAAATAGTATCAAAAAGCTGTTAAACATTATTCGAACGTAGTGACGTAACCGTGGGTTACGTCACTAAAAGTTAAGTAACTTTTGTTGTATTTGAAATATTTTGATGATATTACATACAAATATGAATTGTCGTTCAGCTTGTAAAATTTTATTTAAATTTTTTTATTCTTTACTGAAATATTCGGAGAACACGTAGGGGGTTTGTCTTTTTGGCTCACCCCCTAGATCAAAGGAGCCGGCGTTTTCTGTACACACACTGGAAGAGATAGACAAAAAAGACACAGCGGAAGGTTCGATGTACACATTGCACAGCGAATCGACGCTGAGCAGTGATGTGGAAACGGTGGTTTTGATTAGAGACAATCGTCACCAAAGATTAAAAACTCACCACTCACCAGCATTCAAGCAGAAGCTTGAAGATAAGTATTATAATAGTATCATATGGCGTAGATTAATTATTCCTGTAGGATTGTGTGGAGGTCTGCTGGTGACCAAAAGGGACGTCCGAGATAAATAGGCAAATAAGGGATTCGATCGATCGCATCTGACAAGTATTATTCTGATGACATTGAGTAGGCAGTGTTTAGGGTAGACGCTCCGTGGGGAATTGTCCCCGCCCCTGAAGAAATATAAAAGTTAGAGTCTTGAGTTTTTGTAACAGTAATAATGCATGCATATACGATTATACGTATGTCCTTCACTTTAGAATGGGCTCCCCGCGCAACTGCGCTCGCTCCCTAGGGTCCAATCTGACACCTTTTACACACACGTCAAAACCTCTCTTTTCACCAGTGCTGGGGTCGGGAGCGCTTCTGAGTAGTGGCCTTGAAGGGGCGCTATATAAATCACCGTAATGAATTGTATGTGTGACTTTGTTTTTATATATTGTAGAGATGTCTTCATTGTGGAACGTGCATCTAACATCTATGACCAAACGGAACTGCCCTCCCTGACAACGCCAACGGTCAAGACTCCCGCGGGAAAGACCGACTGCCCATTCCCTCGTAATGACACCTGCATCATGTAAGACCCTACATACAACAATCTGTATGTATGCACGCATGCATGCATGTATGATATATAATTTTATGTTTTAGGTTTGCGCCTACCATTTTAAGCAAACTCTGCGAACGTATGTTTTTATGTATGTATGCACGCATGATATCGAATATATGTACTAGGCATGTATGTATGTATGTATGTATTGTGTTGTATTGTATTTGTGTATTTCTATACTGCTTCTTACAGACCACTATTACTCAGGGGCGGTTCCGACTACAGTCCGCAGGTGTGTCAGAGTTTTACACGCTGAAGCGCTTGAGCAATTGTGAGTGAAGGACTTGATAAAGGTCGTTACGCGGCGGCTGGGTTTCGAACCAACAACCCTTCGGTTGCAAGGCGGCGACCTTCACCGCTACACTACCACGCCCCAATATAAATAGGTGTGTATGACTGTATGTATGCATGAATGTACATGTAACAGTGCATGTATAGTTATGTACTTAAGTATATATGTATTTAGGTATGCATGTACGCCTGCATGTATATATGTATATATGTATGCATGTATGTAGGTATATACGCATGTATGTATGTATGCAACTATCATGTACAATTGTATGTACATGTATGTATGTACGATTGTATTCTATGTATATTCTCTAACGGAATAATGTGTGTATTCCTCTGTCAGTCCACTTCAGTCATCGACTCAATATTCATTAGGCATGCGGAATACTGCAGGGTCGTAGTTGCCATGGTCACCACACCCTCCCTCCCTCTTTCCTTTTCTCTGTGTGTGTGGATCTCCCAGAGACTATAATATAATTTTGCGACGACGGTCTCTGGTCGATGATTCCTTTCTTCTGCTTTTCTCTTTGCATCGTTTCTGTAATTCACTTATCCCATTTCAGTGCAGAAATAATCGATGACCACGCCGCCTTCTTCAGATTAACTAACAGAGGATATACACGATGGAAGAAACTAACTATTGCATTACTACAGATTACTTACTTACTTGCTTACTTATTCAAGAATCTGCTTACAACACACGATTATCACCTCTTTCAGCGGACCGTATATAGTAGACGTTTGCAGGTAAATTACCTCCTATCAGAACTGTGCGGTAGAGAAGTTCGTCAACTGATTCAAGCTTGTGTTGATGCGTAATATAATCAACATAATATCTACAAGTGTGTGTGTGCTCTAAGATAATCGCATTCCAACAGAAAGAGTCACTAAGTGGTGTACATAACAGTCTATAATTATAGATTATAGATGTCGTCGTAACTCTGGCGTCGGTTGTCGGTTGGTTTCGGTGGAGAGGGGAGAGGGACGGATGGAGTGATCGAGTGAGTGCCAGCTCTGTCATCTCTCCAGGATATCTGCTGGTTGTTTATACGTTTATTCACTATACTGATATTTATTTCCCTTCATTTCTAATTCTATCCATTGCTCGCTCTTAATCTTCAATACATACCACCGTTCAACGGTTGCCGATATTGGATCACCAGTGCTCAGGGGCTTCTATCCCCCCCAAGCAGTCGGGCTCAAAAACTCGTTACTTTCCATTTCCCCTTTATAAATGTTCTTCCATCCCATGTGACCCGACGTCCCGCCCTATCTCTGAAAATTATACATTGTAAAATGTTCCCCCTTGGTATAGGGATAGCAGTGCTCACCACCTTGTCTCGCTGTACCTCGGATGGTTCTTAACCATGATCCCAGTTCTCAGGCTTCGTCCTCGACCGATGTTTATGAGGTGCCATTCATATACTTAATCACTTTATTGTCTATACTCTATAATCTGTATGACCGTAATACGGCCATCATCCCCATGTAAGATTTTGGTCGAAAGCCGTTTTATTGCCAATCGACTGGCAATAAGCAACAAGGACAAAGAGACCTTCACAGATCGTCTACCACATAAAGGCGTTGTAAAGAAAACTTTATTACGTGAACCTTTGACCAGATGGAACTTTTCTGCGAACCAGCGGATTTTCGCATGGCCAATTTTGTGTTACGTTGTTGCGTTCAATAAACAGGCCTAGACATACTAATAATAAGCATTATTAAAATAAGCATTAGGCCTAATTTAAGGAAATCGACCGTTGAGGTCTTTCGCTCAAATTTAATGATGCTAGAATTTGTACTCCCAATATGACTTAGAAGCAAGCATTTCAATAGACAAAATTCCTTTTATAGGCTAACTATTTTAATATTAATCCACTCAATTTAATTTTCAACCCGTGATTATAATTATGACGAACACATCCTCTTGTAAACTGATATTATTCATTCATTCATTCATTCATTCAATCGCCGATTGATCGTAGGTTATTAGTATATATAAAATAACAGTGGGCCAGTTACGTAATAGATGAACAGTGGAATCTGTTAGTCCTATACTCAAAATTAAGATGATAATAATAAGGCGATTTATTTAGCGCCGTAGCTCAGTCGATGCTGACGGAAGGGTGCTGTGCACAAGTGTAGTAAGTTAAGTAGCCTGCAGCCATGTTTAAAAAGCTTGGTTTTCAGCCTCAGGTATGAGTTGGATATGCTATGTTGAAATGTTAGCAAAGACCTTGTAAATACTACAGTACAGGCCTACTGCTACCATGCATGACTTCGATCTTTCCTGCCTCTTCTATGTGTTTTGACAAGCCTTTAAGCCAGCCTGATAGGTCGACATGGGTAATGGGCAGTGTTTTATTGAGGCCAGCGTGGGGGTGGATAATTCCTCCAGGATTAGCAACCCCCCAGCAAAAACGAAGAAAATACAAGCGATGACCAAAACAGAAAGCCATCAACTTTTCTCAGACTTAAACATGGTAGGATCCCCCTAGCATGGAGACTAAAAATGGGAAGAGTTTGCCACTTTTCATAACCTTTGCATTCTTTGTCTCGTCTCTCACTGACAAGGTACGGTCAGTGCATTCACTTCCTGAAATTATTACGAAATTTTGTAGTCATCACTTTCTTAAATTAAAAAAGTCGAAAACTAGGATTAGGGTTGGGGCATTTTGACGCCCCAATTGGCACCCGGGGGCACATGCCCCCTCTGCCCCCTCGCTACGCCTTTGCCTAGTGGGCAGAACTCTGCAGGAATCCGCTTTCTGCGTTGGAGATATTTTAAGCCATATCGTGATTACTAATTGATCCGTTGACGCTGTGCTAAGATTTCACGAGACTGTATATATGAATACACGATTACAGGTATCGATTTCTGTTCCTGCTTGATCTATTGTAAATCAATAGGCCTAAACGGAACGCCCATAGCCCCCCCCCCCCACATAGGCTTTAACTTGTCTTAAATATTGAGGTCATGGAGTCTGCAAGGTCAATCAAGGAGTCTCAGATATTCAGAGTGACAGAGTTTGAGAGAATCTTTGTTTAACGACGGTACCCGTCAATTAATGGCCTTTACCGTCGGAGACAAAAATTTGCTCAGGTTTATTACAACCATGAGAGCTAGCGTTTTAACTAAGTGACAGAGTTTGACCTGTAGGCCTATAATATACACTACCCTGTCCTCGTTTCTATGCATCCTTTCTTCTATACCGCACAGTCAAAGTTAGTCAATTTAGGCCTACTATCCGCACAGGAAACAAAGCGAAGATCTTTCAACGCACATGCATTTCTTTAATTTCTTACTAGGCCTACAAAATAATTGTTCATTTTGCGGGAGTGATGGTGGTGTAGTGGTGGTGTTCGCTGCCTGCATAGTGACCGTAGGGTCTTAGGTTCGAATTCCCCCACAAGCTACAGTGCCCACCACAAGTTGTTCACTCACAATGTATTTATTATTGTTCTATTGAGGGGCAGAGTATCATGAATGAAACACCGGTACAAAGAATCAAAGAATGTAAGATAGAGTACGGCACGTAGATTGGCCAGATGAGACGCTTCTGCGTGTTAACTAACTCAAATTAGAAAGTTACATATCTCTTTATTGAATTTGAATGGTTAGACACTTTCAAAGTGTCAGTTTAAAAGTTCACTAGGCTTAGTCCGATTTCCTCTCTTACTCGCCTATACGTTAACTCAGTGGTTAAAGTGGTATGGGTGAGCAGTGGGAACTCCAAAGGCTTGATTTCTATGTGTTACATGGTTCTTTTACATTACACTCAACCAAAGAATTTCGAGAGCAGCGAGAACGCCGTTCCCACGCGTTCTCACCCACTTTAAACCCTGCACGGTTTAATAAAAATCCTCCCCTCACCTTCCTTTGCCTTAATTCAAAGACATCTATACGTGAATCATAGAACTTACATTCGAAGGCCTGTTCAGCCTGTTCGCTGGCGTCGATCGCAATCAGGATTCTTCTGGCGTTCATAACGAATCGACGATGGATCAGTGTTAACCGATTAAATAGGCCTAATTCTCCTCTCCTATTATAATGAGATGGCGACGAAAGAGAGGTCCAACGGTCCGTCTCCAACGACTCCTATCGTCCGTTCATCAGCCAATGCAGAGCGCAGCCGAAGACGGCCGAGCAAAGCCGACCGCTCCTTCGGCAATAAGCGCTGGTTCTCTGGGTTGTGCACGCGCTGGTTCTCCGCAGCTTTAGCTACAGCGCAGCGTCATGCAATATCCATAAACAATGAGAATGCGCTGGTCGTGTGGAGTTCTGTTTCAGCGTGAATGGAACGATAGGGGCCTACGATAAGGGCCTATAGCCTCCTATCGACTATCTTTAGTGTCTTTTTTAGATCATCTTCGGCATTAATAGATCTGGACTATATCCATGCTTAATTTCATAATTATAGAAATTCAAAATAATACGTTACCTACTTTAGTCGTATGTTTGATGGTTGCCAATATTTGAGTATTTTGTCATCTTTGTGTCTTTTATCCATGTGGGAAATGTGCACGTTTCCAGTCATGCAGTTATAGGCCTAGGCTATGTACATGATGTAAGCCTGTGTGTACAATGCATGTAGGCTATAAGTGTAGAAAAGGTGCATGTAATATGTAGGCTATGTATTGTAGGCCTATGTATTTATGATTGTATCTAGGCTATGAAAAATATGCATAGAAACGCAATAGGCTTGTGCATAATGAGGCGTCGTGGTGCAAGTGTTAGAGTCGTCGCCTCGCGTCCGAAAGGTCGCGGGTTCGATTCCCACCCAAGCCGCTGCGTAGGGACATTGGCCAAGTCCTTCACTCACAATTGCTAGTTGCGCTTCGGCGTGTTAATTCCGACACATCTGCGGCTGTAGTCGGGACCGCCTCTGAGCAGTAGTGGGCTTTAAGATGCGGTATAGAAATACACACATATAATAATTTCATTTTACCAAGGCTAAAGCGACCGACAGGGAGGGTTGCGCAATGCCAGCTTCCGTGTTCTAGCATGTAATTTGTAACAATATAAATAATGCAATTTTGGCAGCGTCTGCGTTCAGTGCTGCCACGCAGAATCCCACTGCCAGGTAGGCTTATAGGTGTTGTACGTAAGTTGAAATGGTTTACAGCTGGATGGGCTTTAGTTCATCTGCTGCTTGTTGTCTACGGTTTGTATAATAGAAAACTAATCAGTGTAAAATTAATTATAAGGCGGTCGACGAAACTGGACAGAGGGATGTTCAGCTCTGCAGACGATGTCGTTGGTCGATGCACTCGGATGGCGATTGGTCGCGAGACAGAGACTAAGGATTACGCAGGCGCCGCTAGAGCCTGTGTCGAGCTGTGTGAACAGATGGCAGCAGTGAGGACATCTATCGATTTCGGCTCTTACAGTGTCTTGTGGTAGTGTATCTAACGCTTGTACTCGTCCACAGTCGTGCACGCACGCAGACATGCGATATGGACTGCGCCGCATGCTGTGTGTGTGTGTGGATAGCTGGGAGATAAGGACATAATGAGCGTCCTTGTATTTATAATTGCAGTCGTCTATTTATCTAGCGCATGTGCAGAGAAACTAATCCGAGACACTGCCGACCTGACAACTGAATCGCAATGGTTATAAAATAGCGCTTGATGAATTATACAGAGCCAAGGGCGGAGTTTATCTGGGGCTGGCGGGAGGGGGGCTAAGCCCCCACATGGAGAAGTTGAGAACGTTTATCCCATGCATTGATTAGCCCCGACATCCTCTTAAGTGATACATTCTTGGATCGCATTTACTTCCAATTTGCCAATGCTCGAATTCGATGTAAATAAGAGCCCAGCATGTAGCCTACTCCATTTGGCATCTAATTGTCAAAACTTAGTTGGCTTCTGGGGCTCAGCCCCATACCCGCTGTGTCGATATCACTTAATGTACAACACTAGTGGAAAACCGTGAGGGCGTTTAAAACTCTAGTTATAGTCGGAGGATCAAAATCAACACTGATAGGCCTAAATAGGAAATAAATAGCAACCCAGAATGTAGTCCATTTAACATCAAATTATAAAATTTTCGTTGGCTTCAAGTCAAAGTCAGCAAAGGTCTGGTCGGTAAAATATGCCGTGAGTATGTAGGCCTATGCTTAGCAATAAGCTGGGGCCCCGGCCGCGCTTGGCTTTCGAATGCCGCTTTAGAACTTGGCTGATTAAGCTACGTAAATTTGGTCAGACTGTGTACATAACCATAACCATAGCCACAATTTCATTGACTCCAGTATAAAATTCTACAGTAACAATGTTTTTAGCAAATAGACTTTGACAATGGAGGCAATGGGAGAAACCAAAAAGGGCGTAGGCCCCTCTAACAAGGGTCGCCCTAAAATAAGGTAGAGAGCATAATTTCAAAGTAGGCAATCATGGTGTATAGTACAGTGAAAAACTAATACGTTAATTAGTGTAGGACTTAACTAGTTAACTAAAACACGCACCATAAGATTTAAGTAGGCCTACTCTTGCAAAAGATGTAAATGCCGTAATTGAGTTTTAAACAAACGAAAGGTTGGGATATTTCTCAGTTGAATTGGTAGGCTATTCCATAATAGGGGACCAGTACTTTTTAAGGAACATTTCCTCGAGTTAGTACGAGTAAAAATGCCTCTGAAATTTGCTGTAGATCTTATTTCATAATGGTGTAGGTCAGAGATGGAATGGAAATAAGTTTTGATTTGTTCAGGTTGGAGAATTTTAAACTGATGAAAGAGTGGAGTTGATATTTAAAAAATGTACAGCGCAATAATTGGAAGATTATGCCGGAGTGCAGCCGGACTTTCGTTTTTATAGCAAATTCCCGAATTCAAAAGTATCAAATTGAAGTTTAAAAGACCGTAACTAACTAACCAACCCAAGGATATAAGTCGATTAGGCCATAACTAAATCGCCTCATCAGTTATATTTTGGAATTGCACGTTGTAGATTTTACTTAAAATTCAAAATGATGACTAAAAAAGGTAATCAGTTTTTAGGGAGATGTGTCTGTAGGAAAATTTCGAAGGAAGTCAGGCTACTTTTGATCCCCTCCGAACTCTTTCGGATTTCCCTCCCAAGAAGAGGGGGGACTAGATTACGCACTGATCAATTGTTTCTCAGTTTAGTGATAAATTTCAACAATGGCTCGGAGCAATGTCTTTTATCGTCTGACCTTTTCGTTTGGGATTGGCAAGATTTTCACTGTAAATCGGACTTCTTCCTGAGAATGCAGAAGAATGGTTAACGAGAGCATCTTCGATTACTTCTCTGCTATTCAGAACTAAGACAAACCTAGAATGTAAATGTATATGTAAAGTAAACTTCAATTTCAATTCCAAAGCTAATCAATTGAGCATAAGGAAAACGGTAACGCGGAGATTTAAATATACTTGAAAATCAAATAATTATTATGAGCTACTCGCTTTTTTTGCTCTTCTTGTAATTCCTCAGCTACGCCTACATGAAAAACGAAAAGGCAGTAGAAGGGTCAGTAAACAATTTGACAACGTTAGGCTTTGAGCGCCATTTGATCGTGTAGCCTGCATTGACAATAAGTAAAATGTTAGACCCTTCAATCTCTTTTGACAACTACATGTAGGCCTATAACACTGCGCTTAGTAATTTATTCATCTGATCAACAAAAGCCTTATTGACTTAGAAACCAAGCTTACACGTACACAGTACAGTAGGGAAAGTAGTGGGTTGAATATTCTATAAAAGCTGTCCCTCTATCCTTCTAAGTATAGTCCTAATATAAATTGGTCCGTGGATATTTAACAAAATTTATTACTATACTAAGCAGCAATAACCTATGTAGGATTCCTGTAAAATTTAGCTAAGATGGTTGGCAAATTGGCATAGCCTACTACACGTATAAAAGAATTACTGCTAGACATGATTACTTTGTGGACTTGATTCTAAAAACTATATAATTATAGGCCATTGTAAGATCGATAATGAAAATGATGTTGTTTGCTACTTACTTGCTTCCTGCCCTGAATGAAAAGATCGGTCCAAGCTGGTCCACTTTGCTTAAAAAGAAGTCCGCTATGTTATTGAAACCCCTTATAAAGGGTAAGGATCCGAGTATAGGAATAGCTGGAATGGAAGGAGGATAGTGATGTCTTTCTTTCTCTTGGTCGTTCCACCACCGAAGGAGTAAGAGTGAAGATATACATATTACCAGAAAAACGAGTAATTCAGCTGACAATAGCATGACTTCTTTTCACGCGTTCTAACAGCATTACAGGCAAGTTGTGGTGCAGGCATACGTCGCCCAAAATAGGCGTAGACTTATATAAATGCAAGTAAGGCTCTGCTCTTTGACAGTTGTTTTGCGAGTAGGTTTATGACTGAATGACTGACTATTCAAGCACAGTTGACAGCAGCGGAGATAATTATGGCCCACGTAGCTTCAAAGCTCGAGAGCCGGTGGCGATGTCCTAGTTTCGGTCGTGAAATCCAGGTCAGTAAACAAGTTGGCGATGTAACATAGGCTAATGTAATTTGAAAGCAAACTGGTCCACACTCTATAGTGGTTGTTGGTGAACTAATAAATCGAGTAATATTTGTAGGTTAATATTCTGACATTTACTAGCTATCGGTGGTGTAGTGGTGTAGTTACATGTAGGTGCCTTGTGACCGTATGGTCGCGGGTTCGCATCTCCCGAGCCACTGGCTAAGCACCGTCACTAACAATTGCTCTATAAGCTCTTCTTCTGGTTCTCTGCCGTTAGGCAGGTTCGAATGTCCACCTTCGCCACTCCTCTCTATGTTGCGCCTTCTCCT
>JAQFXW010004182.1:0-11272 GCA_034693945.1 Dendrobaena attemsi
TTTACACGCCGAAGCGCCACTAGCAATTGTGAGTGAAGAACTTGCTCAAGGTCCTTACGCGGCGGGTGGGATTCGAAACCACAACCCTTCGGTTGCAAGGCGCCGACCTTCACCACTACACTGCCACGCCCCATAGCTATTGTGGCTTGGATGAATGCCTCTTTGGTTCTATAGAAGCGTCGCTGGATGGAAGAGAAATCTCCTGGAAATGATCGAATTATGCAGAGATATCCTCTCCAGTCTTCACTCTCCGTCGCTTCTACATCGTATGGTCAGAGGCGAATGATGCGAATGATTGCATCAAGGAAAGAGGCAAACGACTTGGATTGCTTGATTTGTTTTCGCTAGGAGGCGCCACCGATAGGATACACGCGCACTCGTAGACATCTTGTATTCGATGCAGAATAACCCAATTACTATTGTTCTCTGGGAAACTGACGTATAGCCTATCATCACTCGCTCCGTCCAAGTTTATCGGTTTTCTCCATCGATCGTTTTGCACGAAAGCCAACAAACAACCTCATTATAGGAACTTTTAAACTTTCTCCGTGCATATCTAATGCCTATAGCTTCAACGATATAGAAAGCGCAATGCAGGTCTTTACAAGTTTAGTCGTAAGCCTAATCTCGTAAGTTTCAGAGTTCTAACAAGATACAGTGCATTTGAAATGCGAACGCAAGGCAGCGATCTGTTTTAGAGCGCTACGCAGCTTACTATGTCTACGATAAGCATACACACATATATGCATCGCCATCTACAATTACATATATATATATATATATATATATATATTATACATATATAATTATAATGTGTCATGGACATGGGACGAACACATCGGTGCGCGTTAATTTCGTGTATTCATTATGTGTAACGCCGCATCTATGTCGCCTCCCTCAGCATACTTGAGATGTCGTGGTGACAGCTTGATTACCATACAGTCAGAACTTGTACGTGTACCATTGTACCTAGCAACACTATAGGCTAATTAAACTAACAGCCTAGACCTGTTTCTTCACTAGCTGCTGCTTTACAAGTTTACCAGTAACCCTACTATATAGGCTACACTGTAGTGTATACTGTACAGGCCTGCAGTGCATAATGGTGAGTGTTGAAGTGGATGGACTCCGAGGCGGCTGGCACTTAGGATCGCTCGGCTGTTTAACAAATGCATGATCGGTGCGGTGGTGATTGTGGAGCGATCGGATGGCTGAGATGTAATGGAATCAGAGGTAAACTATAAGCGAACGCTGACGCTCTACAGACGACGACCATTCGATGTAGGTCTCCTCTTCGCATAAATAGTCTTTGTTGTGGAGAGAAGAAGAAGAGAATCTTCTGAAGCAGACGTTGCTTCGGAAAAGGGTTCAGACGACCTGTGAAGATAAACGTATGTTTATATATGAAGAGACAAATGTATCGAGATTCAAGAGAAGGTTCAAGGGCAAGGGGTCACGACCTGGAATGCGTCCAGGCATTATCTGTTCACGGGGCTCTTGTCCTTTCAACATACATAGTTCGCTTAATCGGTGTAACGGTGTAACCAACGGCACTAACGGTCTCGGGGCTAAATCACGTTTTCGCGAACGCCCATATTACACATCATTGGACGAGCGCAATTGAAATTGTATTCGCTAGTTGGCGCTTTAAATTCGCATAAGAATTAGCCCGTACTATTCCACGGGTTACAACTAGTGGGAATATAGAGCCAATGCGGCCACATTGGACCCCGCGTGTACAGTAGAACTGTAGAACAGGCAGGACCTATAATATACTTAGTTGGGTCCCGTCAAAATGGTCCACATTAGGTTCCGCAAGTGCTAAGGCAGCGCCTTTTTGTTCATTCGGAATCTGACAGCAGACTCATAGGGGCCGATAATAGATAGGGTACACTACACAACATGAGAAAATGTTCGTCGGTGGTCGAGAGGAAGAATTTAAGTGAAGTTCGTTTGGTATAAATCAATGTCTTCTAAATAATTAAGTGACTGATGAGGTTGAGTGGTTAAAAGCAAACGTCTCACACGACGACGCCATCTCTTCCCAGGAGTACAAAGTCTTATACTCCATGCATTGCACCGCTGCAGCAAAGATAATTGTAAGAAACTGATGAGAAACTCGTCAAAGATTCCTCCAGTTTTGCATTCAGTATTCAGCCACAATTCATCGAGAGAAACAAGTGCATTAGTGTACGAGACTACAGGTCTTTTATTAGGATGGACATAGCACACAAGAGTCATCATTCGATCTCGAACTATATTATAAGCTTACAGCAAGGAATTTCGCATTTATTTAGCATACTTTCAAAAACATTGTGAACGTATAGGCCTGCATGGATCTGTATGTCAAGATCGACTTCTATAGCGCCGATTTCATAATGTACCTGGTCTCTGGTCAAAAGAGTATTCAGCTGAAGTGGATGACCTGACGACATCATTTGTCCGTATATCGCAAGCACTTGGTCATGATGGTCTGCAGGACTTTCTGAGGTTGAGCATCGCAATTACAGCATAATTGAGGTCACAGTCTCAAAGAGATAACATCAGCTGCCGTAGCTAATATTTGTTAGCATTGCTGTAAACAATCATGGGGTCTATACTGTGTTGTTTTATCGTGCCTCTTTATTTCCGCTTCAATGTGCTTCGGCGTTTGCATTGGATCCACTCCTAGTATAAGTCTACTTCCTTTCAATTCTCTATACGTTGGCTGAACGAAAGCATGATTCAGAGTGAATAGGAAAGCTTGCAGCATCAGCGATCTTGCAATCGGTGGCCAACAGATTAAAACAACAACTGATTCTGTTGATATAAATTCACCGTCGGATCTCCAAAGACTTCAGAGAAAGATCGACCGACAAAAACCAGAACGAAGAAGCATCGTTAATCCGTTGCGTTGAAAGTAAGAAGGGCGTGTGGGTGGGTGTGTTAGTGGGTGGGTGGGTGGCCGAGGGAGAGGGGCTTCTGTTGTCTATACTGCCCGGCAGACGGAGGGCGGGCTGACTGTTGACTGGCCGTAAAAACCCAGCCATAAGATTGTTTATTCTTGGTCCAATTATGCAGAAGCTGTGATGGCTGCATACTGTATTCCTCTGTGGTTCCTGTTACACCTGTATGAGCTATCCAGCAAACTTAAGCATGTTAGCCTACGAAATAAGAAAGTCAAACGGATGGGTCAGTGACTCAACCTTTTATTTCTAAGTCATACTAGCTGTAACACGTAAAAATAGGGGCTAGATTATTGCGAATAATAGCGCCACCTAGTGAATTCAATTTGCGCTCGAACAACGATGTGTAATATAGACGTTCGCGTTAAAGTGATCTAGCCCCGAGAGCGTGTCGTCGGATACTGATCGATTAAGTAGATTATATGTTGATATGCCTAATGTATATTGCATGTATTGCATATACGTGTGCTCATTGTGCGCATTTATACTGAGAACAGGCCACTTATTGCTATTACGATCGTTAGATTAATCATCATAATGCTATCCGCGATAACAGTAATAATTATACGATTGTATCTCACCATGTCACTCACATCACACAGTGGAATATTGCCATAGCCACCGTATACTAGCCTACTCTGTCTTTTGTCTGAACCCCATGGGAAGCCTACCTCTGGCTTATTCAAAGGGATTTCTGCCTCTTCTTCAATTCGATTTCACTCGAGACAATCATCGAATCATGTCTTGGCCATTGGGCATTGTGTTAAAGGCGCTATAGAAGTCATCTGATTATCTTTGAGTAAAAGCAGTTCTACAACAGTTATTACACTGCAACTGCGGCTGGTAACAGAACGCAGCATGTCTTACATTGAACAGAACACAGTCGGCTGCGCTGATTCGAAGTATTAAGTATTAACTATAATATGTAGAGTTGTAGACCTAATCAACACTCAATCTACTTAACACTTAACATAATTATACTAAATCATCGTTTGATTGGTACGTTGTTCAATGCTTGGATATCGTGAGTCGTCCATCGAGCAGAGATGCTCAGTTGTTTCCTACGGTGGCCTCCAGGTGGCTGCTACTTACTGCAGAAGCGCCGTCTGTCGATCGACTGACAGACGCTACAGGCAGCTGCTGCCTCGCACGACCAAAGCCAATGACAGAGTCCGTCCTAACGTCAGCCGCCGCTGGGTGGCGCTATAAGACTTCGGCTTCGGAAACTTCCGTGACTACTCGTCGATTTGGTTCCCGCGCAATCGAGTGGCTGCTGTTGGCTTCCGATTGGTATACGACTCATCGTCTGCCGTCGTTGGAGGGATAACCGGAGATATGCTGTGGCGGAAGTGGGGGGCAGACGATATCCGTTGAAATAACTGTTTGTTTTCCTTTACGTTGCATTCACGCCATGACTTAGTTTACAACTGATATCCAATTTAACGTATACACACAAATGTTTCCGAGGCTTACACTCTGATCCGATGAAACAGCCGAAGCAACGCATCGCAGCCAACGTTTCAGTGGGGGCTTCTCAAGACATTCGTTCTCTTAATGCTGATGATAGACGAGGACTTCAAGGCTAATGGCACAAGTCAGGGACGACGCTGCTATTGGTCTGTGCCTTCGAGAGACCTCTGGGTCGGGTCAAGCGGTAATTAGGTGTAATGTAGACGACGACCACGTGACATCCTCCTCGTCTATTGTCAGTCAACCCTTAACCTCAAACAATAATAACTACAACGGCAACGGGTGCATTGTAACATCATCATCATCAACTGCGGTAGACATCAGCAAACAGGTGAGTTAGGGTTAGGGTTATCTAGTTTGGAGTGGGATTGGGTGAGTGGCAAAACTAATCAACGATTACATTGAAAATAACTTCTGTCAAAATGTTTGTTAGAAAAGATGTGATTAATTGAAACTGAATGAAAATTGAGCATAAAATTATATTGGACTGTGGACTTACAGATAGACCATAAAACCGATTTATTTAGAGATTTATTCTATCGGTAGCAAGAAGCGCCACTACAAAAATTAAATTAAGATACATTACACACCAAGCTAAGATCATCACGCGTTTACTTTTAATTACATTTCTATGGTTGCTATATTAAGACTTCCATTATGGGAACTTAATTGTTCACTACGCTATATCGAAAATAATCATTCAGCTGTAAACTTGCCCTAATTTTATGTCCGCTGCAACAAAGGGAGAATCAGATTCCTACGAAATAGTTACAAGTCTACTTTACAACCATAATTTTTACATCGTCTTTACAGTATAGAGAGAGACGACTAATGTCTAAATCAAACATTTAATATGTCTCATCTTTCGCTTTGAAACTCACAGATTGCAGCCAACCAGATAGAGATTCTAAACCATAATTCTCCTCGTATGCACTCGGTGTATGCGTTACTGACGCTGATCATTCTATTCGGCAGATGGAGCTACAAATGTCTATTTTGCTGTTTGACGGCATCTTTACTCGCTGGTAGTCATTAAGGCCGCTTAAGATCAGGATTAATTGACTTCTTTTCGAAATTTTCGTCGCAGTTTGTGCATAGCTTAAAGACCACGTCGTTTTTGACGGGTTTTAGCTAGTAAAGTGAGAATAGTGATCGACGAGCATTCAGACTTAACCATGGCCAGATGTGCATATAGTAGAACACCCTAAAATCGTATCTATAGGATCATTATAATATGCAATGCAACTGTGTTAATACGTAGTCCACCGAGTCTGAGATGTGTGTGCGGCAAAGTCACAGAATCCTGGGTCAATGCGTAATCCTCTGTAATCTATTCCAACGTTTCTATCTCGTATGTAGTACCGACCATGAACTGATGACTTGACTCGCGAGAGACAATGTAGAGGCTAAGGCTGTAGTAAAGAGAGAGTTCTATACTGCGGGCCATCTGGTGATGAGTAACCAGACCCACAAGATGGACTGCAGCAGCACGCAGAGACTTTCAGGACCTCTACAGCTGGACTGGGGTCGTCGATTGACCGTCTCTGTGTTAGTAAACTTCTTATATCGTTGCTCCTAGCGACGACCGATGTGCGTTATTAGTGGCGCCATCTGACGACGACGGCATATCATTGAAGCGCAGCCAAAGGAGGAGGAGGACGACGAGGACGATGCAAAATCAATCTGCAGAGGTTTGCATGACGAGCTGATGAGAACACGCGTGTATAGGACACACGGAGCGACAGAGGGAACGACCTAGAGAGATACGGAAACAGACAGGCAGAGAGAGAGACAGAGAGACAGAGAGAGACAGAGCGCTAGAAGGGACAGAGACGACAGTGTGCTGGTGCGTGCATGCGTGTGTCAGGTGTCAGTGGCAAATGCTTTGCAGGTAGACACACACACACACGTAATTAATAAATATCGATCTCACCGAATCCAATGCACCATGCTTACAGACGTCCGTCGTCGTTGTTGGCCATATCATCTGACGCCTCTGCTGCAGGAAGGGGTTCAGCAGGAGCCAGGCCAGAGCGCATGCAGAGGAGGAGGGGACAGGTGAGAAGCAGGAGCCAGGCCAGAGGAAGAGGAGGGGACAGGTGAGAAGCAGGCGCAGGACCAATTATAGGACGATGATCTTCTTCCAACGGGTGTTCAACACAGCACGACCCACTGACTCTCGTATTACCTTGAAATATTATTATAGGGTTCTAGGTTATATAATATTACAAGCGATAGTCTTATTTGAACGTCGTACAGTTTCGTGCCTTCATTTGGCCAGTTGGTGCCTTTGGCAGATTGCCTTTGACATTCCTCGGCAATAGAATCCAGGTAGGCTGCATGGCTTTGAAAGTCCTTAGCATTCTGTGCCTCGGCATTTATATAGCTCGTTGTCGAAATAGACCTTGCATTCTGACAGTGCAGTTTTAGGCTGCAGGGCTGGTTGAGAATGTCTAGATCGTCGCCTCTGTTTGATTACACATGCTAGAATGTGACAGATTGAATGTGACAGTAAATTAATACCGTTTGAAACATGTGCCATGTAAATGTAAATGTTTTCGTGTATTTCACAATGTCACACCGCATTATGATTACAGACATAGTATGAATGAAGTATTCAGGTTATTACAGGAGTCGAAATTAACGCAGGTCGCCGCACATTCTATATCTCTATTTACAACGCAGTCTAGCAAATGAAGGATGAGTCGTGCTGAGGGGTCTTTTTGAAGCAAATTTGGTTCGTAAGTTCTTCGAAAGTGTGTAGTCCATTTTTTTTTATCTCCCCTCACGCCAAAGCAAATTTGGGTGAAGGACTTGCTCATGGTCCTTAAGCGGCGGCTCGAGGAGGAATCGAACCTGCAACACTTCGGCTACAAGGCGGCGACCTTAACCACTACACCCCCACGCCCCACAACGTGGTTTCCCAATTTATGTGATTACAAGCTTCGTATCTTGCCTGTATTAACCTCGGTGCTTCGAAAACACAGTAAAAATTGTATCTTGAGGCAACTCTGAGCATTAATGTTTGCGCTGACAGTATAAACTGATCAATCAAAGCACCTTAGAAGTAGCTCGCCATCAACGGTGCTACAGAGATTTTCGTATTTACACTACATTACTTTTCTAGGCATATGTCTACCATGGCACTAAGTTTGAATCCTAAACCGAGTTCAAAGATCCAGAAGATCCACTAGAAATGGGAAAACAGGTTTTGAGGAAATGAGAAATTGTTGTTTTTATGTTTCTTGTGCTTTTAAGAAAAGTTTTTTCCAATTACTGTGGGGTGAAGAAGAACTCCAACTCAGATTTAATTCAGTTGAGTTTTCTGACATATAAACACAAAGTAATTGATTTTATTACAGTTAAAGTTCTAATTCTATGCTTAGTTGTAAGCAATTCAATCAATGTGTATAAACTAACTTTAAAAATAAGAAATTAAAAATATTCTTGCAAGAGATTTTATTCAAAAAAAGTAAAACAGTGTTAAGAAACACTGAAGAACCCTGAGATTCACCACAGGCGCTGCTTAACAGCTTCCCATGGCATGGATGGCGTGTTATACGGCTATAGTCAGGGATTGATCCGTTCTCGGTTATGCATTAGATCTTCATAATTATAGATGCTCATCTGGATAGCATATATAAACAGTAAAAAATTATGAGTTACTGCTGAGCCACTCTACTCACAAGTCAAACTCTCTGATGAGCTTTACTGCTGCAGGCTGTTATATCTAAAAGTTAATCAGAAGATGCCGCCTGAAGTTGAATCATATATCACCACCCGGGCAGAGTGGGCACTGAATTAACAATGCCAAGGCTCTGCAGGGCATCTGCATAAAATCATAGATTTCATAGATGCTCACATACAACTGCGTATCTAGACTGTGTGGTCCTTATGGATGGATCTATGATGTGCGCGGTATACAGACATCAGCATAAGCTCAGCGCACTGGAACAAGGAGGGATTAAACGTTCCTTCCACAAAGGCTTGGTTGGGTAGAATGGAATGTTGAAACTAGCGTGGAAATACAAAAGGAAAGCATATCATAGGAAGTGATCTGATGACCTTGAAATTGGGTCTTCGCAAAGCATGGAAGAAGAAGGTTAAGAGCAGAACACAGTTCGGCTGACATAGATAATATGGTATAGGCCTATACCATCGGATGAATTCTCCGGAAGAAGAAGAAGAAGATAATGATGATGATGATGATGAAGAAGAAGAAGAAGAAGAAGAAGAAGAAGAAGAAGAAGTAGAAGTAGAAGAATAACAAGAACAGAAAGAAGAACAAGAAGACGAACAAGAAGAAGAAGAAAAAGAAGAAAAAGAAAAGAAATAGAAGAAGAAGAAGAAGAGGAAGAAGAAGAAGAAAAAAATGTATCAATAGGGAGGCAACTATAATATACATAGAAGGGGCGTTCTATAAGGTACCCAACTTTTGCAGCAATCCATTTATTATCGGCGATTGTTATCCGACGACTAAATGTCCATACGAGAGAAAGCAATTAGAGTGGATGGAGTGTGTGAGGAGATTCAATCCAGATTATCATTCTCCTGTCGTTCATTTGTCTTTCCACTGACCAGTCGGTCGGTCAGTGGACGGTCACTATACATGTCCAGCAGACGACAGCAGAGGGTCAAGAGGTCGTCGATAAGCGTCAAGAGGAGACGCGAGAATGAGAATCAAGTATAGCGCGACGCTCGTTCTTATCTATTGGGGAAAATTGGCGACAAAGATTGGCTGGCTGGCAGCGGTCGCTTCAGATAAGCCACAAGTGCGAGATCGACGCATCTCGTGAAATGGTCGACTAAATTGCTCGGAGCGACTGCAGTAAGTAATTCAATTCGGTGCTGCAGTGTGAATGCGACAAGAAATGCATGGACGAATATCAGTAGCCATCGGGGCTGTCTCCTCTGATCTCCTCCTTCGTCTGATGTCCTCCTTTCTTTGACCTTCTTCTTCCTCTGACCTGTCTCCTCCTATGAATCCTCCTTCCTTCCTTCCCTGACATCCTCCTTCGTCCTTTCATCCTCTGATTTATTCCTCCATCTTCCGTTGGCTTCCTCCTTTCCTGACACATGATGTTCAGCGAGAGGCAGTGTATATATACATCAACGCGAAGCTGCAAATCTGAAAGGCATTTCAAAAGTCTAGCAATAGTTGGTGGAAATTGGCATCTATTGCTTTATCAAGTCTCAGCATCTCATCTCTAATAGAAAGAGTCTGAATCTGTCTGGAAAACGAAATCTTCTGCCTCTGAATGCTTCTGAGTCATTTCTGGCCTTGCTATCGCTGATAGTAGCCTACACGATTGCGAAACCTAAAAATTGCTCTGAAAAAACGAGAAAACAGTAACTGAAGAAGAAGAAGAAGCGCATCATCAATTAGCAAGCGTCGACCGTGAACGCAAATCTGATTTCACTGTCTGAAGCCAACATGCTCCAACCGTTCTTGTGCTTCCCATCAATTACCCTTGCAACCACGTGCGGGTTCGTAGTAATTAGGAGTGCATGTGCATGTTTGACATAGGCCTACCGTATGTATGGTTGAAAGTATGCAATGTGTGCATGTGTGTGGATGCTGTAAAAATATAATTATATAGACACGTCTGTGTTGGAATTCGCCAGAGAAGTCCATCTAACCAGAAACTGATATTTTATTTTGATGAAAGTTTATGATAAATTATTTATCCATAGTCAGAGGATCCGAAAATTGTCCGAAGATTTTTGGATCATGGTAGGACCTATTCATGGATTTGATATTTGTATAACTGTCCTATTAGGTCTTATAAGCTTAAACAAACAGAACCATGCATGCGTAAAAATAATTATATGTATAATAATGTAGGCCCTATGATTATATAGTAATGAGTTGGACTTATAGAATTAAGTTGTTCTGAGAATGTAGTAGATTAGGCCTACACCGCCAAAGTGCAAGGACTGTACAATAAAAAATCTCCGAACCATTAGCAAAAGCACATTAGGCCTATCTGTGCCGTTATTGAGATCGGTTAGAACTCAGAGCGTTACTTCTTATTCTTTGTTCTCATTAAGCTTAAGTAGTAAATCTTGATCAAAGTCCAGTCAGCAAAGTCTTCGTCTTAGAATTAGGAATCCTAGGCCATGATTCTGAAAAGCTATTAAAATATGTTTCCGCTGTTTATTATAAATTTTATAGGAGTGGAACTCATATGTAGGCCTATTTTTTGCTTGTCACTTCAAAGCATAGGCTATTAATTTTAAGCGCCTTTACAGATTGAAGACAGTGACGTATCAAGATGGCCTTCGCTTTCATTTCTGCTTCTTATCAGAACAGCGGCATTGAGACAATCGGTTCCAGAATCCGAAAATAATAAGCCATTTCCATAATGGTGGCTCAAGAATGGTTACTCAAAAGTTGGTGCATGTGATGTTGGTATTCAACCGTGTTTTTTTCTCGGTTAAGTAGTGAACTCAAATAAAAAAATTTGCTTATTAGGCCTATCGCTTACGAGTTCCTCCAGTAGCTGATAGCGGAGATACATGTAGTAGGTCTATTAGAGTCTGCTGTATACAAGCCTATATATATATATATACTTCACGCTGTGCTTCAGTAAAATACATAAAGAAGGCTCATTCCTTTGGACCTTTAGTTGTCTTAGCAGAAACACCGTTGTATGTATGCATGCATGCATGCATATATGTAATATTAATAATAATCATAGAGATTTGAGTGCAATATATAGTTCGTAAGCAGCCGAAGGAAATCGACGCAACGATTCAGAAGCACTTGGGATAGGGAGGTCAGTCCAGATGGGCCTGTGTGAAGAGTTCAGTCTTTAGTTTTTTCTGAAGGTGGTGAGCGTCGCAGACATCCTAAT
>JAQFXW010004183.1:0-11271 GCA_034693945.1 Dendrobaena attemsi
TAACTAGTTACTTTTTCAACAAAGTAATTAGTTACAGTAACTGATTACTTTTATGAGGTAACGATAACTATAGGAAAATAGTTACTTTGCGTTACTTTGCATCAGATGCATCGTGTTTGAGATCAGAAATTGCGCTATCAAGTCTACCAAAGTTGAAGGAATTTTGATATCAGATTATTCTGGCGCCCTTTTGGTGAAAAGCATAGATTATTAGGCATTTGTGAAAAGTGAACAAAAGTCATGTTTTCGGATTTTAGCCTAAGTCTTATTTTCATGCGTAGAATTGATCATAGCTAGAAGGGTAACACATAGCCTAGCTGAGATTTCAGGTCACACTTTGGACACTTTGCAAAAATTTCCATTAATTAAATAGGTCTCAGTTTTCCTGAAGTTTAATACTGGATTACCATCTATAGCACGCTGGTTGAATGACTTTTTAGTTTTTGTGGCCAAATCACGACACCCAGGTGAAATAGACTTAGTGACGAGCATTTTGAAACGCTGATTCTATTGCGAGTATTGTAGTGTGCACTATGCCTGCATTTACATACTTTTTTAGTATTTATTATTGACTTAGTAACAACAAAGTAGTTTCAGGTTCTTCTTATGTTGCAAGTCGCTAGGCATGGCTAGCTATTCATTATTTATTAGGCTATTGCTCTACTACCTTGCTGATTAAAAACGCTAAATTTCTGATGCAGTGAAATTGGACTTTAGTAATTTGTTTGGTAACTAAAAGTAACCAGTTACTTTGAGGAAGTAACTGTAATCAGTAACTAGTTACATTTTGTGAAAAGTAACTAGTTACAGTAACTAGTTACTTTTTGCAGTTAAGTAACTAGTTACAGTAACTGATTACTTCTAATAGGTAACTAGCCAACACTGCATATGTGTAGTCATGCTGCAGTCTGTCAGTTCGAATGCTAGTAACTAAAAATTGTATTACTGTTGTTTTTTGTAACTACGTTGATGATCTTACTTTTGCTCTTGTTCCTCCTTAGCATGCGTCGTGTCAGGTTACAGCATTTTACAACATTTTTTAGGTGTTCGCTTTCATGTGAACATTTGGTTGTACTTCGTTTAAAGTACTTTAAACCAACATGGCTGCAGAAAGTGAAAAGGCATTTATAGTGAATAGTATAAGCACTTTTGAGCTCTCTGGCACCCCTACTATCTCACTCAAGAAAAGTTGATTTTTTGAATAGCTATTAAAATTATGTTAAATGTCACAACGAACAGAAATGCTATCAGTTAACAGAGCACCACAAGTGGAGGGAGACACCACTAGAAAGCCCATGTAGTATTTATACACATTTGGGCCAAAGCAATTGATTCAAATCTGGTTGCAACGTTGTTCAGAGTCTTGTTTTGAAGCATTTTACAAAATGAGCATTTATTAATTTATTAATGACGATTGATTTGTTTAAATGTCATGGGTTGGTGGAAATTTTTTACAGCAGTTCTACGTCATTTGAATATGTTTGTGTATATGTTTTAGTTGGTAAAACATCTCTAATCACAAGGTTTATGTATGATAGTTTTGACAACTCATACCAGGTTTGTTTTAATTCTCATACTGATTTGCATTTTCTGTTATAAATAAGATCAGATGGAAGGAATATACGGAGTAGCTGTATAGTGAAGATAAGAGAGTAACGAAAGAACAAATTGATGTATCAGAACATGAAAAGGAACCGGAATTTATGGAAGCGGAGATGGAATGAGCAATTAAATAATTGAAGGACAATAGAGCACCGGGCTAGGGCGGGATATCTATAGAAATGATAAAAGCTGGGAATGGTGCGATGATAAAGACAATAAGTAATTGCCTGAGAATATAACATACTTTTGATTGATAACATAACATAGGTTATATTGCTGCCAAAAAGACACAATGTTTCATCAAATAGTTACAAGGTTGGTATACAAAAGGACCTAGAAGCCAGTCTTTCACTATATGGGTACCATGTACTGTTACGGTGAAGGTACGAGATAAAAGTACAACTAAGGGAGTGGTTCACGCTTATAATTAGGCCTACATAACAAGTACATGCATGCCTCTTGCTCTTAAACGCATGTTCTGTGAAAAAAGGAGCTAAAAAAATTCGTGCTGATGCGCCAATATTTTTCACCTTGTTCACCTAGTCTATAGGTTTAAAGTGTCCACAAACAGGAATTCTGTTAGTGTGTGTCCTGGCGTCTGGGACTGCAAAATTTTGAAGCTGAACTTCAAAACATAAAGATTGGCGGACGCTCATCAGTTGTGAATGGACTCAAAAATAAATTAGCAATGCGTCAATGGACTTAAAAGTAAATTACCGCGGCGTCCAACTGATGCTAAAAATACCGTGTGTCTCATATTGTAGTAAAAGGCGTTATTGCTCGTGCTCACTCGCGGATGTCTTTCTCAACCAAAGAACAAAAAACCCACCTTTGTCACTACAGTAATCCTTCTGCTATAGGCCTATAAGATGTTTGGAATTTTACAGATAGGCTACTGCTACTACTGCAAAGGCCTATGACCCTAAAAGCTTATGGGACTCCGAATATAGATGAATGTTAAGTCCATGACTCCTCTTCATTTGACTTGGACTCCAAATTGTCTGCTGTGATGCGTCCAGGTCTCCGAAAATTCAGGTGTCAACGAAATAACTGCCCCCCAAACCTCTTAGATAAGTGACCTCCTAGTCTCTAGGCTGAACTTGTTTTATGGCATTTTATAAGATGGTGTACAGAAATACATTTTCTCCACTACAAATAGACAACAGTTACTGTTGCAAACTGATTTTCTAAATTGCTCAAAAAATTAAATAGCTTCATAATTTCTAATTAAGTCATTTTCTCAGAAAAAAAAGGTGAACATTTTTTCCGGGCTGACGCACCATTATTTTTTCGCAGAGGTCAAAGATGCCCCCCACCTCTCGGAGCAGATTGAAGGTGGTAAAGAGATGATGATCAGAGAAGCGAAGAAGCGTCGAATCTTACCAGGCAAGGCCAGACAAAGCAGCAGAAGGATCCTCATGGTTGACGATTGAACTCTGTTGCGTAGAACACAATGATTACCTCAGGGAATCACAGGTTTACAGTTATATTATATGTATACATAATTATAATAAATCTTATCACTGCGCAGGTAAGACCTAGACTAGCATCCTTATGGTAAAAATTACCTTATCAACCAGATGGCCATTGTAAATGGAACAGAATAGATAAACGACAAAAGTCATTGGGCCAAAGAACTGAGATTGTAATCGCATTGACAAAACAGATCTATGTCTTTGTCAACATCGTTCCATGTTATTGCTCTATATTCTTGACCTCTCAATTGTCATCGTTATCAAAATCAGGTCACAGATAGTAACATAGAAATCTGAAACTGGTTTTAAATTTAGGACAACATGAATATGAGGCACGCGTTGAGGTTGATTAATTAAGCAAAGTCCTGCTTGTACTTGATCGTGGCAAGAGGGTGAACAGACAAGTAGAAGATCACCTGGTGAGGTTAGGCCATCAGTGGAGAAGACGTTGGCCGAAGAACCATCTCTAGGCTCACCTGGAACCATGAAATTGTGACTAACGTAGGAGTCGAGTGTTGTGGGGGACACCTAAGGGTGAAAGAGACCATTAAATTGGTCCCCGTGATCCGCTTCCTTGCCCTACAGGGTCTAAAGGTAGAAGCAGAAATGTGATGATCGCATTTGTCTTATATGAATTTCGTTGGGAAAATAAATAAATAATTGCGTTTAAGTTTGAGTGTTCCATTGTCAACTGTGGGGAACTGACACAACTGTTTTAGAGATATAAATACATAACATCATTGATAAGCATATGCCTACAGTGTTAGTTAGATAAGCTATGTGGAGGCATATTTATAGCTACTTGTAGATCAATTTTTGTAGACCAATTACTATTTACAGATCATTCTACTTTTAAGATTTGTCAATGAACTAGTTTCAATACTAGCCGAACCAACGCTCCTCCTTTTGAGCCAGAAGATGCGGGGCAAACTGAGCATAGATAATTTTCATGTGATTTCTTATCATTTCTAGTTAGGTCTACTTTATTACACTTTATAAGCTTAAGTCTCTTTCAATTGTTGCACTTTTCTAAATACAGCAACACTGTTGCCATACGAGTTCCCAGGATTGTTGTGATGTACTTGCCTTCCGCATTGACGAGGGCCCGCCTTCATTTCAATGTTTCTTGACTGCAAGAGCAACGACTTACGCATACAATACATCTCGATTGAAATGAATTTCCTCGTTTTGTCATGTTTGTTGAAAATGTTCGTTAATTTTGAAATGTGTTTCTGGACACTTGTCAAATTCAAGTTTACAACACTGGTGTATTAGATTTCCGGGGGGGGGGGGTGTCACGTGAAGTTGAACGAAAGTAGCTATGAAGTTATATAATTATGATCATTATTTTAATTAGAATTTCTGGCTTGGACAACTTATAGTTCCTAATCAACTAGAAATTGACTTGGTTTCCAATCTATTCAGTTGGGCAGGGCCTAATTACTTAGTCTAGTTTCTGATTATCAATATTTACTGACCAATTAGGCCTACTGTGCCACACAAGCCTACAAAATCCACTTCTACGCAGAACGAGTGTCTCTCTTAGGTAGGCCTGTGCGACTACAGTTTATGACTAGAATTTAAGGCATTGGTCACTTTCAGTTGGTTTATTTTCCGATTCTTGATTTAACTTACACGTGTTTCAGTATTTTCATTAGTGTCCGAAGACCGAGTTAGCGGGGATAGGCCAACATCAGCAATATACAGCCTTCTTATTTTCAGCCATTTTCGATCCCAGTCACTTTTAATCAGAGGTGGAGAAAAACAAAATTTCTTGATTTCTTAATTTTCTGGTTTTTCTAATAAATTAATAAACAAAAAGACCAACACTTTTCCACCCCTGCTTTTAATTATTAATCGGTCGTTAACATGTCGATGTACATTTTAAAGTGTTTTACTTGTCCTCAGACTTCCGATCCTATTTCACGTCCCTTTAAGACACCTACATTGTCTTCTCTTTACGATGCGCCGATCTAGACAGAATTAATGTAGGCATAGACAATCAAGTATGTTGTGTAATTATTTCTGCCCTACATAAGCAACAGATAGGCCTAGATCATGTGATTTATATCATTGCCGCCAAATTCTGCCTTCTGCTACAGATGACTTATTTCATTTGATCTAAATTCAAGCCATCAGTCGATTTAACTGATTTGATTTGAAAGGTAGTTCTACCATTATATACCGCTTCTAGATTCTTAACACTGGGCTGAGTGGTTACTTGTTTATACAGAGTTTAACACGTGAGGAACAGACTTAACCTACTGTAGTTTTTCACTGGCATTCGAGACGTTTATACTTAGCATTAAATTCTGTAGGAATAATTCGTCGAGTAACGCATCATAATCATAGTTCGTTCTTGTCGGAGAAACAATCTCTTATAATACAATTAATGCAGTCATAGTCACAAATTGCAAGACCGTGGACATGAAAATATTTTGGGGAAAGACCCTATAATAGCTACCTCGAAATAACTTAATGTCTCCAAACTAACTCTCCATCAGTCATATTAGTTTGGTGATTCGGCTGCCTGTTTGCTTATTCAGGGAAGAGTAGGCCTATATTATACTTCTCCCTGAGTAGCCAATAGGCAACCTGTGTATATAGTAGTGCATCATGGTGCATTTGTGTTATTTACGAGTCAGAGCCTCAATACTTCACAAGTCATTGCAAAGTCTACTGTGTCACGAGAACTAAGATTTTGAAAACTAATGTCTCAGTAAGACCGCATCTAGCTGCTATAATTTATACGACCAAACATATCAACTGATTGCAACACAGTGTTTCCAAAATCCTACGCATTCATCGTATAACTGCCAAACGCATCAGTGTCTTCTGTAACAACTTGGTGTTGATCAACGATGAACTTATACATTAAGGTCAACCCCATTCTCTGTCTCAGAACGTTTTAATTATGTCTGTGAAATTTCAAGCACTGATAATTTAACTTAAGCCTCTTCACCTTCTGTTTCTTGACTTTAATTACTTAACCTAGAATCTTGAATCAGAACTTTCATTAACGTCTGCAGTTTGAGGTAACGGCGATATGCCTACGCCCTTTATCAGCCGCTACATCCTTTTTGTTAGCACTACCAGTACCCTAATCCATACGTCAGCTGTTAGAGTCTTCTTATTATCAGCGTAAGTACCATACGCCCTACATGAGCTAACTCAGCCTTTTAGCAGTACCATACAGTACCATGCAAAAGCAGATGTTACGGCCTTCTTATTAGCAGTACCAGCACATACATCGACAGTTTCGTTAATTACAGTTGTGACTTGTGACAGCTACGTCGATTTGAATAGAAATTCTCGTAACAATTGTGACATGGGCTAACTTGTTCACATGAATTCATCTTCTATGATTCAGGTCTTTATTCAAGACATAACCTAGTATGAAGAACAGATAACATGGAAGAGAAATTATGGCGGGTGGCCGGCGAGTTGAGTCCTGCGCGCGCCTTCCCAGGCAGCCCACCACCGGTAGCCGGCATCCGAGTATAAGCAGGCTATCAGTGTTCTTACTTTCGTTTAATTGCTTGCTTGTTTTACTTGGGGAACCTACTTACTTACTTACTGTGGGATGACCTATAATAATGCAGTGAATGCCAGTTATCCATGATTGCTGTAGGTAGCGTGAAACGAATGCACCGACGGCTCACTATAGCACCAGGCCTGCAGTCTGTATTAGGCCCGTACCGGGTACACCTTTAATTGACAGAAAAATTTAAGACATAGTTGTAACGTCTACAATTTTTAATGTAGTAACGTCATAATAGTTGGGTCATACATTCTAAACGTAGATTTTTGGCCAAAGCCTGTGAGTAACGTCACGACAGTATAGAAATATCCGTCCCAGTAAAGTAAATAGGTAGAAAGACGCTGTATAGAGTGACGCCAATCATCATCGTTATGAATGCGTTGTAAAAAATTACAAATAAAAAGATTTTAAAAACGGCGTATAGAGCCACTTGATCCAAACTTCCATCTCTTGCACAGTGAGTTAGGACAGCTTTTAAGGTCATAGACTCCGTGTATTAACTAGGCATACTCTCAAAACACCCTATATGGTTATGGCTTTGAGAAAGTGGGTTCTATCCGCTACTGTTGTCAATTCACTGCGAACACCGGACCAAGAAGCCTCCAAGGCTCGCTGTTAAAACAACCTTTAAGTAAGTAAGTAAGTATGTGTTTTAGTGAACCGCCTGCAATGCACTTCGAGAACATCAGATAAGATAATTTATAAGAAAATGGATTATTAAAATTATACAGAAAATACATAAAATTGAAAAATCATCATTGTCTTAAAGTTTTAAGTGTTTTAGTTATGGTTAAGATAATAGGGAGTGATGATTATTTTACACTCAACCTCAATGGAGTCATTTGTACACAATACGGGTTATAAAACCTTTGCGGGCAAATGTATCAGAATTATGCGATCGGGGACGAAGAGAGTAGGTGGTGAAATCCTTAATAGGAGGCAGCAGACTGACTGCTAAGGACATGGCTCGGAGTAAACAATACAGAGGAAAAAAGGGAAGAATCAGCTTTGTCACAGAGGTCATCAAAAGTCTTCTGGTCATCAAGCAGAAGTCGGTGTCTAACCATTTTACGCAATGTTGCATTTAAACGTGCACACGATGACCAGCATTGGCAAAGCCTGCCAGCGAGATGGCTCGAACAACATTGTGTAAGCAAGTTCCTGTGAGTCCATAACTTACTAGAATGCGTAATGCGTATTGCATACAGCGATTGGTTAGCCTTAAAGGTGCGGTCAATATGCAAATTTGTTATCTCTAAATTTGAATAAAACATGTTATATGATTTTCAATATAAAAAAGCAAATAAACATGGACTTAAATATAAAAATTAATAATATTAAGCTAATACGTGCCCATGAAACAAAATTTCTCGGCGTTGTAATAACTATTGATTTGAAATGGAATAAACACGTAGATATGATTATCAATAAGATATCTAAAGTCGTGAGAATATTTCGAAAAATTTGCTATAAATTAAACAAAGTTACCCTAAAGTAATTATACCACTCATTGTTAGAACCATTATTGCATATTGCTCATCAGTCTGGTAATCTCTTTATAGAACAGTTAAACTAGACCAAGTACTTAAACTTCAAATGGCAGCCATACGTCTAATTTCCCATTCACATTATATTGCACACACAAATCCGATTTTCTCTTCATTGAAGATACTAAAAATCTATGATATAACCAAATTTGCAATTCTGACCTTAGTGTACAAGTTTAGAAACAACACTCTCCCCTTAACATTTACTAATTATTTCTATTACTTTGATTGCTTCTTGTTGCATTTTATTGCTTCTACGCAATAAAGACTTCATACGGAGAAGTCGGTAGCGTCAAGATTGAGTAATCCGTGCATTGCAGAAGCTTTGTCCGGCCCTGTGCCCGGAAACGTTTGTCTCACTCTCTCATGGGACTGTTAGGCTTAATCAGTAATAGTCCAAGCAAGATCTGTCTTTATGATTGGTTAGTGGTTATGTTATAATCCAGCAATTGGCGAGACAGAAGTAGCCTGAGTAAAACGGGGTTGTAGTAGCTTTGCGGGTTTAACGACAGCTTATGATAACATAGGCCGTTGCCGTCGGAAAAAATTGGTCAAGTGTATTTCAGGTTTTTTTGTATTAAAACGGGGTACAGAACCTACGTTGTGGTCAATGAGCCCCTACTCACAATTTAAAAAAAATCTAAATCTCAAATGGTGCATATTAGACTGTAATCATGTAGGCAGTTCTAAATTTGATCTTTTGTTACCAATAAGTTTTATTGAGCGGTGAGGTTTGTAGCATTGACATGGTTTGTTGTCGCGGAATGAAAAATGGCTGCGATACGAACGTTTCTATGCAACGAACACAGAAACATTGTAAGCGAATCAAAAAAATTGCGTTGATCTGACTTTTAACACTCTGAATTTTCGTATCGTATCTCAAAATTAAATTCTATGTAACATATCCTGCCAGATGCACTATTCAAAGCGCTCCCCGAACCAGTGAGTGAGCAAGGCCCCTCGAGCAGAGAAGGGAGGAGAGAAGGGAGGAGTATTGACTGCCAGACAGAATTTCGGAACGTGTTGTCCTGTCGAAGACAAAGCTTCAATTTAAGCCCAATTTGTTGGAATGAATGTTGGATCTGTCAGAGCTTGGTCCAGTTTCATGAATGATTTCTTAGTCTATTAAGTATTAACTATCTATAGTGTATACCTATAGACGGCTAAAATATCCTCGCGGGACAAAATGCTCAAATGCTGCTCTGTTCCCCTATACATGCAGACCGGTCTCTCCGCTTTCCAACCACTCTCCCTTTTTCTCTTTCCGAAGATGTTCGGCAAATCCGGGCTTACAGCAGCTGAGCTTTTGTCTGTAAACGTAAAATACATAGGAGAGTTTGTCACCCACATGAGATGCTCACCGTTTTCAGCTATTTCGACAGCGACAGCGAATACGCTCTAACATGTTGTATTTACCTGTTATATAGCCACATAATCACATAAGTGTGGGGCGTGGTAGTGTAGTGGTGAAGGTCGCCGCATTGCAACCGAAGGGTTGCAGGTTCAAATCCCACCCGCCGCGTAACAACCTTTAGCAAGTCCTTCACTCTCAATAGCTCGTGGCGCTTCGGCGTGTAAACTCCGACAAACCTCCGGGCTGTAGTCGGGACCACCTCTGAGTAGTAGGAGACTTGAAGGGGCGGTATAGAAATGTGTGAATAAATAAATAAAATAATAAACATGAAAACGTTCGTTACCTCTGGAGTTGTACAACGAGTGGATTCAAATAATCAAGTATAGTCTTGCGTTATATTTGAACTTCCGCCTAAAAACGATAAAAAAAACTTTATTTCGAGGTATTGTGCAAATGCCTAGGGCGTAAACCTCCATCCCGACTTCATCTCTAACCTCTCACTTCTTATTTACTTACTTATTTTACGTACTTTTTCAACTGACTGTTCTTGTTCATGGCGATGCGGTGTGTGTGTCATCCCGTTTCTTGTCTGACAGTAAGCGAATTATATATATATATATATATATATATATATCGTCAATAGGCGCTATAGAAGTTGGCCGAATCTATATAGCAGAGGCCTCACTGAATGACCTGAAAGGTTCATGTGTTTGTTTTATAGTCAGTGTCCGGCGAATTACAGTTGCGACGAAGCGGGTCCGAATCCGAACTACGGTTACACGAACTTCGACAATTTCGGTTGGGCTCTACTCTGCGCCTTTCGTCTCATGACACAGGACTACTGGGAGAACCTCTACCAACTGGTCAGCACCACTTCTTATTTCACCATCGCTTCACATGGTATAACAAGTAGTAATGTATTGTAATATCGTGACAGCTGAATACTGTCTTCGGTCCCTCAAGCGGAAACAGTAATTTCTGTGATCTGTGAAATAAGCTAATGATAATAATCCTCTCATTGAAATCCAAAACTTACAGATCGTATTACAATTACAACTTTCATGGTATGAATGAACTATACAGGTTATAACAGGAGTTGAATTTAACCCTTGGCAGCAGTACAAGGCGCTCTTTCATCCCTACAACTCAGTTAACAACGCCTTGCCCCTACCAGCGCACGTCCTCTTACTTACTTTTCTATCTGTATCCAGTGTGTAATCTAGTCCCCCTCTTCTCGGGGGGATCCCGAAAGTTGGGAGGGGACGAAAAGTAGCCTGACTTTTCACAATTTTCCTACTTACACATCTCCCCCATAAAAGTTGCTGACCTTTATTGTCATTACTCCTATTTTTGGGAAACATCTCCTACGCAACTCGAAATAAATCTGGTGACCCTAAATCCTCAATTTTCCGTGGGGGAAATCTCATCCTGGGGAACTTCTCCCTCATGCAGGTCTAGATTAATCACTGATCTGTAGCTCAGTACCTGGACCGGAAGCGCCTTTGAGCGACGAGAAGCTATATGCAATGCAGTCTCAACAGTAATGAAGGGTAATATTCATCGTCATCATCATCATCGCCATAACTGTTGTCTTAGCAATCACCTCACTACCCTCACCTAACCGCACCTTACCCTTTCACTCTCCACCCCACCCCATCCCACTAACTATCATTGCCCTCATTAGTTTCATCGTAATCATGTCTAGTTGAGCGGTGGGTGAGTGAGTCGGCGGCGGTTAAGGTGAGTGTGAGT
>JAQFXW010004184.1:0-11270 GCA_034693945.1 Dendrobaena attemsi
TGAATGTATGTATGTATGTATTTATGTAGGTACTATGTATGTATGTATATATGTGAGTATGTATGTATGTATTTTAAGTATGTAACTATGTATGTATGCACGTATGTATGTATCGTACGTATTGTATGTATGTATTATATGTATGTAATGTATGTATGTACTATGTATGTATGTATGTAAGTATGTATGTATGTGTTTTAAGTATGTAACTATGTATGTCAATCCTTTTACCGCTTCTGAGTAGTAGGAGACTTGAAGGGGCGGTATAGAAATGTGTGAATAAATAATAAATAAATATGTATGTATATATTTTATGTATCGTATGTATTGTATGTATGTATTATATGTATGTAATGTATGTATGTACTATGTATGTATGTCTGTCATTCTGTTACCCTGGCTTCATTCCTACGTGTTCGCCTTTCCTTTTCTCTCCCGCGTGCATATTACTAAAATACAGATGAAAATTGGGAAAAGGAACTCTTGCAGCCAATGGGAAGTTGTCAATCCTTATTAATATTCATTGTGTATGATGAATATTCACTAATCGTTATGCATATGAAATAAGGAGGATCGGTCGAACAACATTGCAGTTTCACGTTTCTTAACGTTTGTTTTAATTTGAAAGCGAAGAATCTCTTCTCCCAATTTTCATGTGTATTTTCGTAATATGCCTCCCGCGTATTAGCCTGAGTGTCTGTTCAATGTCGTATTCGTTCCTCTTCCACTTCTTCTATCCTGCAAAATAACCTTTCCCTTTCTTTTATTCCTCCGTCCGCCCGCCGATCTTTCCATCCATCTGTCATCCCATTCGTTCATCCATCTCCATTGTTTTCTTCTCGCTGGGGTATGAACTCCTTCCTCCTGTCTGTTTGTCCGTCTGTCTGTCTGTCTCTCCTCGTCCCTCTCTATCTCGCTTCGTCTGTCTGCATCTTTCTCGTCTCTGGCTTCTTCACGTCGGTCTATCACCTCTCTCTCTATCTCTCCTTTTGATCGCCTCTTTCTTATCCGTTGTCTCTTTCTTTATCCTTTTTATCCTCTCTTCGTACACGCTGTCTCCCTGCTCTTCTATCGATTCGACCTTGACGACCTTCACTTGATGTGGCGCAACAATACGAAGGCGCATTAATAATAAATGTACATCGTTGCCTCCAAATATATATGAGCCACATCTGTTCAGCCCTTCATTGGGCAAATTTATCAGACGTAGACAAATAATCAAATATATCTAGGAAATACGCATGCACGGCATATATATATATATATATATCTGGCAAAGAAAGTGCACAATATGTTCAATTATTGAGTATATATGTAGATGCATTTGTATGCACACAAGGGATGCACGTGTAGATACAGGTATACAGTATTCTCGCAGCCCAATATCTCCCGCGAACCTTTTGTTATCGAAGAAACACGTTCCACCCTACGTCCCTACCATCAACCTACCTCACCTTACTCGACCCTCAATCACTCTCTCTCCTTCTGGCTCGAATTAATCCCTCAAAGAGGGGTCAGCCACTCGGATCCTTGTTTTCTGTAGACTGGATCCATATGTAAATGTTTGAAGCAAATTTTTCTGGCCGGATGCCCTTCCTGACGCCACCACAGTTGTCGGCTGTGGGCCTAGCCTTTGTGGTAATCACTCACCCGCAAGGCAGCGGGGGCCACAGGCTTATTTAATGGCGGCCTGTACTCGCCATGTCACAAGACTGTCGTAGGGGTTGCAGTTTTTCATGCAAAACAAGATGCCAACCTTGTTCTACCCTGCAATCTGCTAGCCTTGCCGCTATTGGTCCGCCACTGCTTATTCGTCAGGTTCATCCTGCTTATTTCGCAGCTATAGCCTCTTATATCTAGAGGTCATTCTACTATCCGCCACCTGTGGACGCGTGTGATAGCAGTCAGCTCTGCCACAGCAGCTCGACCCTCAATCACTACAGTAACCTAAAGTTCTCCAACCGAGCAATATCCTACTCCGCAGTGCCCCGCCTCTGGAATGAACTTCGTCCCGTTGAGCTCCGTAAATTTTCTGTTCCTCTGTCATCAATACCCACCATTCCCCATCATCCGCCTCAGCCTCCTCTCTTTCTATCACCCCTCGTGCTTTAATTCTAAACTGAAGTCTCATCTTTTCAAAAACTCATATCCCGACTCCTCTTATCCTCCGCTGCTCAACCACCCTCCCAAACGACATCCACATTAACAGCTACGATTACGATATAAATGTGTGTACATGTATACATACGCATTAATACATTCAATACATAATATAATTATACGGTGCAATAATTATTTTTTATATTTTTTTATTTATTCACACATTTCTATACCGCCCTTTCAAGTCCCCTACTACTCAAAGGCGGTCCCGGCTACAGCCCGGAGGTGTGTCGGGGTTTACACGCTGAAGCGCAACGAGCAATTGATAATACACTTAGACACAGGTTCTACTTGTCTGTGAATGCGTGCCATTGATGAGTGTCGCCGTTTATCATCAACTATAGATTATAGTATCTAGAAAGACTTTTGAAATCACAATAACATTGAGATTGATTGATATTAACTATATAGCCAATCATGCGCCAATATATTCTAACTTCCTGATTGACTAACTGCCTGGATTAATCATTGGTTGACTGAATGAGTGAAAAATTGCTCATTGGTTGATTGACTGACGGACCACCCTAAATAGTGTGCTGTTCCATGCATCAATATTATCCATACATGCATCCATCCATTTTACTTTTATTTATTTATTTATTCACACATTTCTATACCGCCCCTTCAGGTCTCCTACTACTCAGAAGCGGTCCCGACCACAGCCCGGAGGTGTATCGGAGTTTACACGCCGAAGCGTCACGAGCAATTGTGAGTGAAGAACTTGCTCAAGATCCTTACCACTACACTACCGCGCCCCACAAGTACTACCATGCATCCACCAACGCATCGGCGCATCTACAACTCCATGCATCCACCCGTCCATGCCATCCACCCATCCATAAATTATCCTTCCGTCCATGTATCCATATATCAATCCATCTATCCATTCATTCATCCATTTAGCCATCCATTCATCCATCCATGCTTATTTACTGGCTACTTACTTACGCCTAAATCTGTATCATACACTCGTTCATCCATATTTAGCATACTGCGATATGATTTGGGCTTCTAATTGCGCCACGAGACTAAAACATCTTGTTACTCTCCAAAAAGAGCTGTTAGGATCATTTCAGGATCGGGATTCCGTTCCTCCTCAACTCCACTCTTTCATCAGTTTAAAATTCCACAACCTGAACAAATCAAAACTATCCAAATTTGTGAATTCATGTTTAAGTATCGAGCTCGTTCTCTTCCACCAATATTTGTCAATTATTTCCATTCCATCTCTGACCTACACCATTATGAAATAAGATCTGCAGCAAATTTCAGAGGAATTTTTACTCGTACTAATTCAAGGAAATTTTCCTTAAAAAGTGCTGGTCCCCTAATATGGAATAGCCTACCAATTCAACTGAGAAATATCCCAACCTTTCGTTTGTTTAAAACTCAATTACGCATTTACATCTTTTCCAAGAGTACTTAAATCTTATGGTGTGTGTTTTAGTTAACTAGTTAAGTCCTACACTAATAACTTCTTAGTTTTCCCTGTACTATATAAAATGATTGCCTTCTTTGAAATTATGCTCTGTACCTAATTTTAGGGTGAACCTTGTTAGCGGGGCTTAGGTCCTTTTAGGTTTCTCCCATTGCCTCCATTGTCAAAGTCTATTTGCTGAAAAATTGTTGCTGTAAAATTTTACACTGGAGTCAATAAAAAGTGTGGTTATGGTTATGGTTATGGTTAAATGTAACTACGAGATGTAAGCCATCTCATTCATCTATCCATTTATCCATCTACATGTATCTAACAACCCACCCATCTATCTACTCATCCATCCATCCATCAATTCGTTCATTCATCAGATCAGTCGACCCATCCATCTATCCATCCATCCCCAAAAGTGTCCAGTATTTAACCCTAATTCGTCAATGGCGCCCCGTGTTCCTTCCGCCACGCCACTCGAGACCACTCATATAATATATATATATACAGAGATATATATATATATATACCTGCCGTAGGACAGCATCTATATATATATAGATATATATAATATTATATCGCATCTGTATATATATATATACAATATATATATATATATATATATATATATATGCGGTCCTACGGCAGGTGTGCGTTTGTGCGCTGTAGCCTATTCCGTCCATCTGGTCATTTCCATCTCCTTAAATCTTGTCACCGAAGCAGGTGCAACGCTCCCTCAGAGTCAGACAGAGTTGCTCGCTAATTCCTCTATACGTTGCGTTCACCATCCCCCCTCCCGGAATAATCTACTGCCCCCGACCAGACGTAATTGGCAACCCTTCCCTTTCGTCGGGAGATGGATGTGCGAACTGCGACCGGGCTCTCCTCCCTTGCCCGATGAATGGCTGATGTATGATGGCGACCAACTCTAAGATTACGTCTCCAGTTTCCCAGAAGTTTCCGTAAACTTGAAGAGGCGGCGGGTGACGAATTGCCCGCTAAATTTCCAATCAGTTCTCGCAAATTAATTTGACGTTTCCTCGTAAGACTTGAGTTGATTTATGAGATACCGCGGTTCCTCCTCTGGTAAGACAGGTGACCTCCTCTGATTATCTTGCCTTTCTACGCCTGATTCTAACTGGCCAGTTAGCTACGCGTAGGCCGCGGAAGTCTGTTGTTACGGACACCGCGGATCGACGCCCGATGCTGGCGGACATTCAGAGGTTTAAACATCTCGGGCTAGCACAGATTGGACGAAAGGGGCGCGCAGTGGATATTCGGTGTCTTGTGATCGAATGGTTCGAATTCCACTTGAGCCGCCAAGTAGCGACCATAGACAAGCTGCTTACCCATAGTTGTCTGTGAGGGCGGCAACAGAAAACCACCCCACTCATCCCCAAGTGGCGTAACCATAGAACCTGCTTTCGGGCAGAGAGCTCATCATCAGCCACGTCTGTAGTGACGCTGTAGGCCTATAAGTGTGAGGCGTGGTGGCGCAAGTGTTAGAGTCGGTGCCTCGCGTACGATAGGTCGCGGGTTCGATTCCCGCCCAAGCCGCTGCGTGGGGACGTTGGGCAAGTCCTTCACTCACAATTGCTCACTGCGCTTCGGCGTGTAAAATCCGACACACCTGCTGATGTAGTCGGGACCGCCTCTGAATAGTAGTGGACTGTAAGAGGCGGTATAGAAATACACACATACAATATGACCATGATTTTACAATAACTTACTTGCACAACACCGGATCCCATTGCAGCGAATGTATATTCATAAGCATTGTACGACTGGCATTTGTAACATCCGTAACGAAACAACCGCCGTTTGGACCACCGGTTAGTTTCTGAAATCCAGAAAAAATAATATCCATCAGTGTATGAAAAACAAGAAGTCATTCAAATAATTATGATGGAATAAATAGTGGTTGCTTAGCCAATCCCTGTAAATAATTAATCACTAGTAAAATAAATACTGACAAAATGACCACTGTAAATGCATTACTCTCACTCAATGATAACAGACAATATTTAAAAAAAAGTCCTCAAGGCACTTTATAATTTAAAGTGTCTCAATAATGGCAGTACGTAACTTCATGCTGCAGATCATGTAGCTTCGTAGAGTTGTAAAAGAAAAAAGTATTATATAACTGCATTTTGAGATTACCCTCCCTGCAATGTTCAGAAATGCACAAGTATGTGTGACCATACAATTGATGACGTTCCGTAATAAAGCACTTGTGAGAGGACTAGCTCAAGGTACCTAAAGGCCTACACAGTGAATTCCTCAAATGAGGCTCAAATATGTACTACCCACTACCGAAGCGCCACGAGCATTATTGTTAGTGAAGGACTTGCTCAAGGTCCTTACGCACGGGTGGGATTCGAACCTGCAACCCTTCGGTTGCAAGGCAGCGACCTTCACCACTACACTACCACGCTCCACTACAGTGGCCAGGGGCTATAAACATCGGCCACCGTTTCCCAAGAAGTCTAAAGGAGATCAACTCAGAAATGTGATCAACTAGCAAAAATCAATTGATGAACTACCTAAACAATGAACTTTAACAAAGCCAGACAGCCCTTTTATTTCAACTGCTGGCTAATTTAGATAACTGTTTAACCATGAAATCTATTAAAAACCAACCCAGATAACTTATATACCAGTATAGAACCAATGTATAACTGTAAGCTCTTGTGTGCAGTGGATGGAAGCATTTGTGAGAACTGGGAATTGAATTTGGACAGAGACACTAAACAATGAAGAGCAAGTAGACGTAGGAAATGCATTCCAGAGAAAGGAACCAGCAGAAGAAAACGACCTGGAGACCAAGAGTTCAAGCTAACTGGAAGAACAGAGCAACTGAAAACAGGAAGCAGAAAGAGGATGAAGGATGGTACGGAGAAGATTTCTCTGGACAAGACCTCGATGTACCTTGAAAATAGATCATGCAAGTAAATAAACAAATCAATCGGCCGGTTCGATAAACCACCGACACCTTGTATGACTATAGACTCACCCAGATGAGCCAACTGTCCACCGTTCCAAACGCACATCGACCGTCCTTCACAGCAGCCACAACTTCTGGACAATTGTCAAGCAGCCAACGCATCTTAACAGCACTGAAGTACGTCGATATTGGAAGACCACAGCGCGGCTACATGTAATCGTATCACAGCGTCAGCACATTACTATAAAACTGAGTACATCAGAAACCATTGCATACATTTCCTTGCTCAGCTGTTGGACAAGTGGCATCGTAACAAATGTTGTATTGTATTGCATTCACAGATTTATAAAGTGCCTCTACCGATATGAGCTAAACAGAGGTGCCTTCAGTTGGAGATGCCATTTCTTCTAAGGGTGGTAGACCCCTTCTAATGTGATTTGTTGTATGGTAGACAATGATGTTGATAACGAAAATATTAATAATTATAGTGTCTAATGTCTACGCCATGTTGCAAATGCCAATGTAATTGGAAAGTAAAGAGGTAGTTAAGCTTATCAAGGATGATATCTGCAGACAGGAGTCACCGCTTAGTCTGCGCTGTACTCTTCTCTGAAAGCCGCCCTCAAATAGCCGAGCAGAAAATACTTTGAAGAGATGCTACATTAATTTAAAATTGACTGATTGATTAATTGAAGTCACATGATCGTCATCTCGGTCACCTAGGTCAGAAAGGAGTTAACTGGACCAACTGACCCGGAGGTAATCCTTATTATGACCCGGACATTTGGCAACAAGTTGGTCGACAGTTTCGGCCGTTCTTGCATCAAGCCAAACTATGACAGAAATAGCCAAACAGGAAATTAGTAATTACATACTAATTAGCAATTCAACAGTAATTACAAGAACCAATTGTTTTAGGCGATTGATTCCAGAGCAGCAAGACTAACTACAAAAGACGAAGTTAGTGTGTGCGTTTCACGCTGTTTAGGAACCTTGTATCAATGCAGGTAGATAGTAACACAAAAGCGCTAATTTCGGCCAAGAATTTTCCATGTTGCGATAGAACAACTGTCTTGTCTTATTATTATTATCAATTATTGTAAACCAATTAATCAATGCTTTATCGTTCGGTGTTGATGCTTAATAACTAAAGAAATAAATTTAAAGTTTAAGTTTGCAAAGCGAACTAAAATCGCTGTAGATGAAACTGCTGAATGAAGCTTGCTTCTTCTTGTTTAATTCTTCACATGTTCCAGTTGAGTGAATTTCAGAGCTTTGCAACTGCAAAGTCAATCTTATATATAGTTCTACTATGCAACTTAACAGAACAATGAAACTCAACGGAAGAACTTACTGATAGCATTGTGCAATGGTTTGCCAGTAGTTTTGTCCCAGGCAACAGTTGACTCTCGCTGGTTTGTCAAACCAATGGCTACAGTAGAAAAGAAAAACGTTGAACCGCACACAGCACTTCAATTCAATACACTAGCATTCTAACAACCTTCATTTATCAATATTCAAACCGATAGACCACGGCTCATGGTTACAATTTATATAGTACGAATGAATGTTCCCATGTTATTACAGAAGTTGAATTTAGCTATTGGCAGCCGCGTACGGCACCAATTCATTCCATATTTCAATTTAAGACTCACATGTGAGACTTTCCTATGAGGCAGTGTGAGAGCATAACAATGGTATTGTAACAATGGTATTGTAATGTATCAAGGATTTATAAAGTCACTCTAACTGTATCAGACATTAAGAACTGCTGACTCTCTGAGTTGGTGTTAACATTCCAAATTTCCAAAGCACCCAATTTGACCATGTCACCTAATGAAAGAAGGCTGAGTCTACCAATGGGAGGTGACGGGACGCGATCTCAAATCTTTATGCTCCTCATTCCAGTGTATTATCCATATTATACTAACCCCATCCTCAATGTGCAATTGTGCATGCGTGTACCAATGCATGCATTCTTGTGCATTGTCCCTCTTTTAGGGAATAGGCCTCAACAGCTATGGTGTGTTCATGTGTGTATGACTTTATATCATATGTTACATACATACATGCACAGTTTGCACACAATTGACACATGCTTGCATCAAAATACTTTTCACTGTTATCACAATGCTCAGTGGGTTCGTCCAAATCAGATCAATTTAAAAAATCGCGCTCCCTTAGATATGAAAACCATACATAAGTATGCATGAATGATTTAATATGTGTTCAACTGTTCATGTATTGTATAAAAACACACATAATACATGTACATAATAACTTATATATTATATACACAACATAATATATGTAGTCAAGGAGGCAGCGTGCACCCAAATTGTTTCATAGGTATGTATCTTATATGCATGAGGGGCACGGTAGTGTAGCGGTGAAGGTCGCCGCCTTGCATCCGGAGGGTTGCAGGTTCGAATCCCACCCGCCGCGTCAGGACCTTGAGCAAGTCCTTTACTCACAATTGCTCGTGGCGCTTCGGTGTGTAAACTCCGACACACCTTTGGGCTATAGTCGGGACCGCCTCTGAGTAGTAGGAGACTTGAAGGGGCGGTATAGAAGTGTATGAATAAATAAATAAATAAATAAAAAGATAACAGGGAACATAAGAAGTTAGGTCAAGCCATAAACATGTTTTGATGATCTGCAAGATAGATAAGATGATCGTGATGAGGTCAAGTCAGAAGAAGCAAACTGAACCAGATAAGGTTAATTTAATGCATGTCTTCGTCAGCTCAACTGTCATAAATACTTCAGATGAAGCAGATCCACGATAAAAACAAATTAAACAAATTAATTAATTAATTATAATTATCAACTGGTTTTAGAACCAGACCACAGTTTATGTGTGCACGCATGTAGCTACTTAATACTTATATCGCACCTTTTATGGAAACTCAAAAGATGGAACGTTCTGAAGGGCTAACGAATGAACAAACAATGTTAGAAACATTAACCTGATTTAATTAATTAAACGAATGCAGGACTTAATTAAACACTCCACAGAAATTGCATCTTTCTAATACATCTTGTATATTAATGTTAACATCATAATTTTAACCTAAGCCGAGTCCAAATTTAAAGTCGTACCTTTGATTGACTTAGGACTGATATCCAGACTTTTGAGATTTTCAGTCGCCTTGTCTATGCACTCTGTCACTGAATTGAGTATCTGAATTGGATCCTCTTCAACCCACCTGCAAGAGAATGGCAATCATCTAGCAATGCATTATAAAGCAAGTTCAAACAAAAGGCATTGTAACATTATTTCATCCCCTGTTTCAACTATTTACTGACTGATCTAAATACTTGTTACACCTCAAAGTAAACAATTATGTTTGCTTCTGAACAGTGTTTCTAGATGTTCGATTGTTCGTGTTCAATTAGACTCATTCCCATTACATTCCTATACTAGTTATAGGCTAAATGTTAGCTTAAGATTCTCTGCAAAGTTGAAGGCATGCCAGTGATGCCCTTTATAGATTTGGCAGCTGTAAAATAATTCAAGCACAGATGTAAAACAATCCCTTATTATCATAAAAATTATCAGTTTTTTGAGCTGAGGAAGCTTTCAAAACAAAACATGACAATTGACTGTCTATTTTAATTAAAGCACAAGCACCTTTTTCAACAGTAAAAATACTCGACATGTCAAACCAAAGCAATCTGGACTCTGTAACACACAAGAAATCTAAGTGCTGAAGAACAGTCTAGAACTTTGGACTTCATTCATCCAAAATATTTTAGCCTTGAGATATAATAATCAATTAATCAGCCAACGACTTCACCAACTGAACATAGATAGTGAGTCTGAGTCGATTTTCTTCCACTTCTTACGAACTACGGCAATCAAATCTCTATGATTATTATTAGTTTGAAGTCTTATCCAGTTTTTCATTCATTCACTCATTTAAGGAAGTAAGTAAGTCAGTACTCTTTGTTGAACCAACTGTCAAACAACACTCTGGTCTACAGTTAATGTACATGATTTAGCATTTACACACTGGTCGAATTATGAAAACGAATTATAACATTGCAACTACAACAGTAAAAGTTATAGCATTGCTTCAAGAGGACTATTCAGTACTCATATATGCTCCAAGCCACAGGTCAAGCAACAGAGTGCTCAGTCGAGAAGTCCCTGGTAAATATTTGAGAGATAACGCGGATCAAACAGTTCTACATCTGCTAAATGATTTGGAAAGCTTTAATAGGGAAGCTGCTTACGACTGGAAACCTGCACATGGTCTCAATTAGGCGCATTGCAAAGTCCAATCCAATAACGTTATCAAAAGCATTTTAACACGCACACCTATGCTTACAAAGATTCAGTCCATAAAATGTGCACACTCTAGCTCTATTCACCATCTGTGAAATTTATGTATAGAGAATCAAGCACTTAATACATGGCATGTGTCAAGTGCCTATCAAGAGTAATGAACACATGACTATCAAACTGATACGAAAACATGTGCGTCAATGACAGTGTGCATGACAGTGTGCGGAACAGATTTAAATGTAGATCATGTGCTGTGTAGGACCGGCTTAAGAGTAGTTCAAGACAGGAGAAGACATGACGTGCTAGAAATGAGTATGTTCCTGGCTTAATTATGAAACACCCTCTAAGAACCTTAGATACAACCTATATTAGTATACTAGGTGTTTTGTTGGCGCCAGCGCCTATGCTTATAATTATGATAACTTCACATTGGGCAAACGTTACATTCA